>JAOBAT010056357.1:0-27387 GCA_026413305.1 Hydrozoanthus tunicans | reverse complement strand
TGGCTATTCTTTTTTATTTACATTTAACTTCGTGAGCCCAATTCGATCAGTTCAGTGATCCAACGCATACCGGCGGAGTTGTTATACCGCGGTTATTCAGTCATTTTTTTTGCAAAAAAAATCCCCTTCTTCTCATCCCCAGTTCCTCAAATTTTTCTATTTCTTTAAAACTACCATGTACAGAGCCGTGTTTTTTCAGGGTATCGAATCATTGCCTAAGACTCACCAGCTGAAGAGGGAACTTTTGTTTCGAAACGTTGAGGACGCCAAAAACAACAAGACAGTGATTCAGAGCGGGAAAAAGAAGAATTGTAGGAAGAAATTAAATCATCGCTCCGAAAGTTGTTTGTCTCAATAGAAAAACTCAAACAAGTCATTTAAAATTCTAAACCGTTTGCTGACGCAACAAGAAGTTGTAATAACTACCAGTTATATTGTCAAACAACAGGAAGCGTTTCCCTGTACTCGCAGCCACACCCCGGTAATTCATTGCCGGGCATCACTTCAGGCAACGCTACACAATTTAAACAACGACATTCCCACGGATCTTAAAACTATGTAATATTCAGACAAAAGTCGGCGCTAGGTAATCTGAGCGCTTTATACCGATAAAGCTACCCTTTTCTATCGGCAGATTGTGTTGTGAGCATCTGACCCCTGTTAAACTCTTTAAAATTGCATGAACCCGCCGAAGGCTCTTACAAAACGAGGTCATCGTCTAAGTTGTGCTTTCACTATTGCGGTCTCTATTTCCGCCATTTGCTGTCTGTATCTCCCGCATTCCAAACAAGTCATAACCGGGACATTTCCTCTTTATATCAAGTGCGCTGGGAGAAGAACCTGGAAAAATATTTGTTAGTTTTAAGTTGGCGCTGCAGGAATAGATGCATATTGTTCAATCAATTCATAATTGGAAATGTTTGCTTTGCGGTTGCTTGTCACCAAACTCACGCTATTCAAGAAAAACAAATCAATGAGGTGTTACTGACACAATTAAAACCAAAACGTAATTAGCAAAATGAATATTTAGTTGCTCACTGTTCTATATAGAAGGCAAGCTTCAATTTTTCATACACAACCGTAGAATTTATTTTGACTGCTTTTGGATTTCGGACATACTTTGCCGGTTCTGAAAAAGTGAGCCGACAGCTGCTTTTCAAAATTAGATCATTATAAACTGAGTTTATAGAAGCCATCTTTTTAACAAACTTGATTGCGTTTCAAAGCTCTAGTGTCTCAGGTGTACCGAGTGCTATAAACTGCGCCTTAGTTTTATCTTCATTTCAATAGATTTCTGTTGAAATGAGCGCGCGAAAGTGAAATCTTAATTAACAACAACAATAAAAAGACCACCGGTTATGAAGGAGCATTGAATCAGATATTAAAGCGAGGTTCAAAGATCAAATTTTACTTGGGACGGGCTTCCATTCTACCCTGCTATCACAGGACACCATATTCAGGTACACAGGAAACAAAGCCCGGCCGGAGTGTCGAGTTGCTTTCCCCTGTACTTTCCTTCAGATATATATTTGATATCAAAAAGCATAGTTAAAATGCCAGTAATGAGTTACTTTACGACAGCACTGTTCTAACGTATCATGCTTCGTGTTCAATTGCCCGCGCTGTGCATGATGTAAGACAGCTCACTCTATCAAACCAAGAATTTTCTGGCTCTTTAAACAAATTTTATTCCGTATGGAGCGTAAAAGTAAGGATATTAGATAAAAAGGTAAGACCTTTAAGAATTTTTTGATCGATATATTTTCCAAGCAAATAGTTAGGTATGATTTGAACTTCACACTTAATTCTTACTTAACTGTTTACCACAGTGTACATATAGCACAACTTTACGGTCAAATCTAGTCTAATAAAACTGCTCTAACAGAAACAGAATATAATGTAAGCCTGTCCGGTGTTTATGGCCTTTTACTCAAGAAGAGAATCATTGCGTTCCCATTGGTCTTCATCAAAAAATGTGAAATCATATGTTAAAAATATTAAGACTTTATTATATGCCGGTATCATGCAGTAAACAACATATGCACCCTCCACTGTTGTCCAAAAAAGAAAAAACTGCTGGTACGTTGCGATTATTAGGTTTCAAAGAAAAGACAACAAATTGTGTGACAGAAAATGATCTGTAATATGAAAAGCTTATTCAAATGAGATACACTTAAATAATTAAAGTGCATGAAATCCAAGACAGGACCGAAGACTGATGCCGTTGAAATAAAAAAGAGATCGAGTTCACTCAGTAAGCAGTTTATAATTTGGCACTGAGTCATGAGCATTTTTCTTAGGTCGAACAGCTTTTGATCAATTTTTAAATTTACAGATCTTACCAATGTTTAATTTTGAGGAAAGTGGGCTATCACTGTTTTGAGGGCTTGGGAAAACTCGACTGTACATCTTAGGCCTTTATAGTGCATTTTTTATCACTAGATATAAAAAGATTTATAGACTTTTATCAATTAAAAGGTATTCGTAAGCCTTCAGATAAGTTCTCCAACAGAAATAGATGATTTAGTTATAGTATTTTACTGTGTGAAAAGCTTACAGCAGCTAGAGCTATCAAAAGTTGTGTTACTGTGTCATGCAAGGCGTTGTATGTTTTAAAAACTCAAAGAAAGTAGGTAATATGAAAACTGATTGTAACACCTCCGATTAAAAGCTGTAGGGTAGCTGCTCAAGTTTTTTTCAAGTAGTTATGTTCAGCAAAACGTCTCATCATTTAAAGCTTTACCTCGATAAAAGTTTGCCAACAAATGCATAAAGCTCAAAGCTTCAAAACTTTTGTCATAGATGTTAGTTCATAATTTTGTTCTCTATTGGTGTTTGTAAGAACCAACATGAAATTCAAAATTCAGTGAGAAATTTAAAGATTAATGCCCTACATATGGTTTTGTTCTTTTACGTTGAGGGATGCGTGCACAATATTGTAAGAACAATGATAAAAGCACCGTAGAGTCCAGACAATTTCTAAGGTCTTGGGATACTTTACCCATGCATGCAAAAAAAACTCTATTATGTTTGAAAAAAATTCATGTGCGGAAGAAAGCAAAGTTGTCCTGGAAAGTTAAAGAAGCTCCTTCCCTAACCTACCCCAACTACTCCCTCTTCCCCTAACACTTCCTTCTTTCTTGAATTCTTGCATTTTGGCATTTTTTGGCATTCAAACTAACAATAAGCTAATTATTGGTATGCGTGGCAGCGGCTTATTTATCTGTCCAGTTCGTGTGCGCAGGCTCAAGTGCAGGTCAGCTTGATAAGCGCAGGCGCGCAGGTGCAGGTCGTTTCGGTGTGCGCAGGTGCGCAGGCTTAAAATTGTATGGTATGCTTAGGTGCAGGCCACTTTAGTACGCTCAGCCAAGAGCGTTGATGACACATAAGGATTTAGAAATGTTAGATTTATTTGTTTGTTGCTGATGTTCATAACGTCGTTACATAAATCAATATTTGATTTGCAAGCTTTGTTTCGCAATCACTATTCCACTGAGACTCGCAAACTTCGAGTGCTCGTAAATTTAGTGAGCCAAAACCGTTTGACCATCCTAAAAGTTAGTACATGGACAAGTAAAAAAACTTGGATTGTTCGAAAACTTCATTTAGTCAATCAAGATCACAAAGTAAAAATGCCTTACCTAACAAAAGCAACAGTTTGCGGTATAATTCTAGTCACATCATGCAGAAGCTACGAAACCTACGTATACCTACAGTTTACTTTGAACCGACAGCCAAGAGAAACGGTTACATTTAAGAAGGAAACGGCTTAATAAAAATTTTTTCTGTATGCCTTATTTTGAATTGTGACTGATTTAGAACGACTCGAGTATAAGTCATAACAACTAGACTTTCTCTGACAAAAGGCATGAGTGCTTGAAACTGACCTCCAGTGCAGACGGTGAAGGTTTTCAAATATCAACTATTTTGTTTCTTTTAGAACAATTTTGTGCTTACTCGCCAACGCACTGAACAATTTTCTAAAAACTTTTTTTCAGTGACTTCAGAACGATTACTGTATTCTTCGACAAGCATGATTGTACAAGACTTCAGTATAGTACCAACATCCTCCCGCATTTCTTCAACAGTAATGTCTCAACAACTCAAGCATTATATCAACCGGTATAACCGAATTGTTTCACAGCATACGTCTTGTTCATTCATGGTAACTGGGGAGACATTCTAACCAGCTAAAAAAACTTGGCTTAATTATAAATACTTATGGCAGAAAATGCCTTTCTTAGCTTTTCTTAAATTTCGAACTTTCGGTGTACCGAAATAACTTTTAGCTATTTCTTTTGATCGAACTAATTTTTTGTTATAGATTCGACGTATGAAGGCTCAACGTTAAACAGAGGCCTACAGGATTCTTGTCATTCATTCTAATCTAGTTTAGTTTTCAATATCGGCAAATTAAACAACAAAGCCGGGATCACATAACGCGTGTTCACCGCACGAAGTTTAACTCTCGCGCTTTTACTTGAAGGACCGTGCGATGGATAAAGGACGTGTAATAGTGAGGCTGCTTTTGTTTAGTTTTGCATTGCACTTCGGCAAAGATATGTTTTGGCCCTTCAAAAATAACTTTGAAAAAAACTATTGTGTGTTTTAGATACTTCTTTTGTAAATGATAAACACTATAGAAGTAAAACGCTTCGCCTAGTTCGTAATTTAAAGAAAACTGTTCGTGAATAGCCGGTTTGCGCTTAGCGTCCGAGACTTTAAGTGAGCAAGAGAAGATTTTGAGTGGTATGCAGAGGCAAAGCAAAATTTTCAAACGTCATCTAACACTCATCTTTTGAATTAAGACGGAACTTGATTCCGATTAGAATAGTTGAATTAACGACTAGCAAGAAAGTTTCAGTTCAAATTAAGGCACCATTAGTAAAGAATCTACTGTGAAGACAACAATACACTGTTTGCATCTATCAAGTAAAGTAGCCGCCAACTCATTACAAAAGTTGAATTAAGTCAGTTACAAAATAAAATGTAATAAAACATATCACTGAATTACTTTGCTGATCGAGTTTATTTTCGAGATAAAGTTTGGGTTAACGTTGCTCTCACTTACAAACTATTGGCGATGTAACGTTTTGAACTATTCTAACGTCGGTAAATAAGACAAACAAACATATCAATCTAGCTGCATGAAGGTTAAGTAAGTTATTTTTATCGCCGCCGAGGTGTATAGTTTGCGGAGCGTGTGCCTTTTGCTGGGCATAGTATACACTGTTTTCCAAAGAGCTGTTCTTAAAGTTGGCATCTGCAAAACACAACCGCATATGTGAAGTGCAGTGCAGTGTATATTTTGTGCTTTTCACTATACAAACACTCTAACCAGTAGCCGCATGTCAGTAAGCTGTGCGTCCTACAAGGGAACATAAAAACAACAGCCCTTTTTTCTTCTATTAGAAAGAGTCAGAAAAGAGCACATGTTAGCATCTTTACTTATCGTTTTTGGAAGCGTTTAAAAACGTTTTAAAAGGTTTGATGTTCTCAAATAGCCCCGGTATAAAGTTGTAGCTTTGCAGTCGGGGCTACCTTAATCAGTCTATAAGCTTCAAAGGAAAATAATAAACTATAAATAGAACTTGATGCTGTTTGTTCCTGGCTTTATGTTTTTTTGTTTTTTTTTTGTTTCCCAATCTTTTTTGTCAGCAAAGAAAACATTGTATTGACAAAACTAGCTGACTTTGGCCAAAATTCTGCTTCCTAAAGATTTAGTTTTCATCACCTTGACCGTTTCTGGAACCGTGGCTGACCGAAATGAAAATAAACATGGTTATGACGTACACGCAAAACAATCTTTAGAATAAAAATGTTTACAAGAAAAGAGCACGTTTTTCCCCATTTCACAACTTGGTGGTTTCCGTTTGCGACTTGAGATTAGGAAGCCGCTGTTTCGCATTAATTCTAACCGTTGGTTTGTTTATAAAAACAAAAACTGCCGCAAGAAGCGGAAATCAGTAAAAAGATGTGACTTATACTTACCTTGTTTGTAACACCTCGTTAGCAACCGCAAAGTATGTCAGAACATGTTTTGAAAAACGTATTCCCTTTCTTTGCATAAAGGTTACCCAAGCGTACAACCGGTCTCGGAGAATTAATGAATCTTTTATATGCCTGCTCGAATTTATCCCTAGGCAGTGAAAGGTAGTGCTTTGGTCTTAACACAATCAATAAAAAAGCTGTTTTTACCAGACGCAATTCTCTGAAGCTAAATTTGCAATATTTCAAAAGTAAAAGCAAACTACCCACCCCCTCCCCCAAGAAAAAGAACAACTGTTTATACATGCTTTTTTTTCATTAGAACCAGCAAATTTTGCCGAGCTCTAGGCTCACTGTTCTTAAACTTTTGACAATTTTAGCCTCAAAATGTTCTAAAACTGTTCTTGTTTCTACGTGTGGTTTATATCGAAGAAAAACTGAGACTAAGGTATTGCACTACATGCATGTACCGGAAAACGAAATTGATCAATCAATTTATTGCGCATTCGCTGAGTCTTATATCCCCAAGATTTCTGTTGATGATAAACTGCGAAGTATTTCTTATTCATTCTGTTTATTGTTAAGTTAAAGGTCGAAGTTTAGTAGAGTCTTTAAAAAATCAGCAATCGAATCTCAGCTTGTTCTAAAATCAGTGTTCTTAAATTTTGGCCAACTCTCGTTGTTCTTAGAAAAGCGTGCATCCAGCGCCAGCGCGAACTTACTGAGGAACGCGCGCAGCATTGTGGACAATAAATTCGAATTCGCGCGCAGATTGCAAACAAATTGGCGATGTCCTTGTGTGTATAATTTGTCAAAGTTCGGTGCAAATTTATCTGAATTTTAATAATGTTTTAAAAGTACTTTTGCGTAATGGAAACTCGAAACACTGTGATGTTGCATGCACAAAACGTTAACCTAATTTGATTGTGTGTATGCATTCTGAATTACCTGCGACAACGTCAAAGATTTTTTGTAGCACTTTTAAAACATCTGCGTAAACGAAGTTGCTTGATGCCACCATTTTTGAATAAGAAAAACAGCATAATCAAAAAGATGTCATGAAGAACTGACGACCTCGAGGGCTCTCAAGTTCCTTAGCTTAAAACTGAATAGAAGATCAAAAAGATGTGGAAACAAGGTATCCCATGCAATGGGAACAAAGTATCCAGATAATGAAGAAATTTACGACAGCTAGATTGTTTAAACTTTCCAATAAGATATCTTTCGTGTGAATGTGTCTTTAACTGTTTAATGAAGTGAGCAATAACATGCTTTTCAGTCTACGAAGCCCATAATTTTGTTAGACTAGGTTCTACCGTCCGGATTTGGTCCCGGCATAAGCAGCAGACTGGTAACCATATATTAGTCATTTCCCGCCGAAAAACATGAGCATTGAAGTAAAAACAACATTCAAGTAATGCTTGGTGATAAACGCCCGGTATTCAAACAAGCCTTCATGCAGCCGTCTCGCTGCCGCTCTTTTTAACTCAAGCAGCCACAAAGTCTTGATGTCGGTAGATAACATAGAAATTTGTTAAAGAAAAGAACTATCGGTGCTATTAATTACTTTCATCAGTGTTGTTGTTTTTATTTCTATACTTCGGACTTCTGGTATTACCCGAGGAATGCTGGCGGATTCATACATACACAAAATCAATGCCTCATACCTTAAACTCTTTCAAACTAACCATGATTATAATCAGTTGCCTTTTTGCTGGCCACAGTTTCAAATCTATTAAAAACAAGGAAGCCTTTAAAGAATACATGGTTCTAAGTGCGGAGAAAAGAAATCAGAAAAAATCTGAACTTCAGATGGGAATCAAGCGAACCCACGACCTTCCGTCAGACGCCCTTAACCAAAGAACTAGTCCTACTAAGAACTTGATGGAGAGCAGGGTCCGATAACTTGGGGGAAACACACGGGTTGTATCACACAGTCACTAACTGAATGCCATTTCATATACTTCAAAAAACCTAAATGTCTTTATGAGTCGTTTAGAAGTTCAGTTAAGATTCAAGGAAAAACCTGTGTAAGAATATTTTTCATTCATTCCAGTTCATAGTAATTAGATGCAGCCATGTTGATATTAATAGGGAGGAGCATAGAAAAATAAGTGCATGAAGAAAACCTTTTCCGACTCTAATAATTGTCAAACACTGATGAGTTCCAGAACTTTGTATGTTAATCTTTGAGAAGTAAAAGTTGAAGTTTTTGACTGAATACGTCACAAAACTAAGTAGTAAAGAAAAGTAGAGGAAATCTTTGCGACTCCAATAATTACCAGGGAAGAATTCCAGAACCTAACATGTTACTCGTAATGAAATGAAAGACGAAGATTTCACCAAATACTCTTTTACAAAAAGACATCAAGTTGTAAATTAAAAGTGAAGAAAATCTTTTCCAATTCCACTAGCTGTCAAAGAAGAATTCCTGAAGTTAGTATGTTACTCTTTAGGAAATAAAAATTGCACGTTACGTCAAATATCCCTTTGAAATAAGAAAAAATTAAGTTGTCTAAAAATGTGGAGAAAGTCTTTTCTGACTCCATTAATTACCAAAACAGAATTCCAGAACTTAGCATGTTACTCGTATCGAAATGAAAGACGAAGATCTCACCAAATGTTCCTTTATTAGGATCAAAATCTTTAGGTTGTAAAATTAAAAGTGAAGGAAATCTTTCCGATTCCACTAGTTGTCAAAGAAGGATTCTAGCAGTTAGTATTTTACTCTTTGGGAAACAAAAGTTGAAGATTACATCATATATCCCTTTATATTGTGACAATTTTTAAAATAACACGCAAGACGCAAGACTATATGACGTCACCTTTGTGAATGATGCATTACTCCACGTACATAACGAAAACCGACCCAACACACTAACTTTGATAGTTTCTTGCATAAGAATCTCAGTGGAAAACATTGCTGGCTCCAGTCATTGTATTTAAATCAGAAAGGGATGACCTATAGAGTTTCGCACCAAACCAAGATTGTATAGTAATGCTTCCAATATGCATAGAAAGAGGCCTAGGACTAGGTGATAAATACGCATAGACAAAGGTTTCGGTCTAGGTTAACATTCTTGGCACATTTTCAGTTCTTTAACTGGCAAGAGCCGCCGTTTTAGCAATCCTATTTAAACTAAGTAATTGGACGTTTTAAGAGAGAACATGATAACATCTTGCGTGCGGTCAAAATACAAGAGTTATCTGGATTTCATTCCTTTAATCAGGAACCTATTTATTTCATTGCGGACAGTAATCCTTTCATCTGTTTGAACGTAAGCCAGAAATTATAATGTGTTAAAGAAGTCATGAAGGAATGTGTTTACCGGGCTTATCTTTTAATGAGAGTTCCTGATAAGCTCAACTGGAATGACATCACCTATTGGATTCTGGTGCCCGATGTCTACATTTCGGCTGCCAATTTTATGAGTGAGACATTGTAAATAAACAACTTTAGAAACTGTTCTTTACACAAAGAAAAAACATACTCGTTATTATTTTTGGCAGTCTACCCAACCTCTATTAAATATTCCGGCGTCAAGGATCAGAGGATATAGAATGAAAATTCCTTAAAACAACTATTGAATATTCAGTTATCAATCAAAAAGTTAAGGAGAAATTCCTCATTTATTCTGCGTGTTTTGCATTGAGTTCAAAACAAAATTGTTCAGTAAATTAGGTACTATAAATTCACATAAAAATAATTTTGAAGTCGGTATACGTCAAATTCAAAATATACCAAGGTGTACATCAATTTTGGTTAGGTTAGATTTTGCTGCATGCATTGTTCGGTGCTAACGTACTGAGAACTCGTAGCCTAAGGTTAACTAAAATGTTGATAGTTAAAAACCTTTACAGTCGAAAGTTTTAGAGTGCGCAACGTTTCGCGTTCGAACGCTGGCCTTTCGTCAAAGCATTTTGCAATATATAGTTTAATTTGTTTTGAAAGCGTTCCGCCATATTGAAAAGATGTAACAAAGACTGCATTGTGTTAACTGAGAATAACACAGTTAGGAAATTGGATCTCTAAATGAAGAATGTTTTTGGTAAAGTTGAATAAGAAGCTATTGCTAATGTTGCCAAAGTTAGTGAAAGGGAAACGGACTATGGATGTGACTGCTTTGGCAAAACACAGATGATTGTGGTTTATTTGTTCTGGTCAATATATACAACTAAAACCTTGGCATTTGCCATTTTTGTTTGTACCTCACCTAACATGGAATTAAGTATCCACATGTATTTTGAATACAGTGAGAAAAAAATGATTGTACAAAGACTTTTACAATTTCAAGCATCTTTTTTATTATGAAGCAATTTACCAGCGAAATACTATAAACAACTTGCGAACCTTACTGCATGTAACAAAGGAGAGCATGCAGTTTGCAGTTCTGCAAATTTTTTTTTCATTTGATAATGCAAATGGTTTCACAACTGAGGTTCTTATATATACAGTTGCAAGCATCTTTTTATTTTTGAAGCAATTGCCAACAAAATAGTGTGATCACCTTTCACTTTGTAAACTTCCTAACAACGAAGAAGCCTTACGTAAATTTTACAGTCTTGCAAGACTACTGATCCTTTCCCTTGAAATTTTCTGATTAGTTACCAGTTCAATAAATTGATGCATATATTAAAAAGTAAACATGATCCTCCATTGAGGGCGTATATTATTTAATATAAGTATTTTTTATGTTTCTTTTTTAAATTTGCTACAAAATATCTCAGCATTTTTTCGCTAACTTGCGGGCTGAAGTCTAAAGACTTCAATAAAGTAATAAAATACCACAGCAATTTAGTAAACCTGCACGCTAAATCTTCTAAATACTTGGCTTGAACAAGCAAAGTTCTTCTTTTGATTTAAAGCAGGGCAAAATGAATAAAACACATTTCCAAGTTGAGCTGTTGCTTCAAATGCTTTTCTATTTACTAGTTTGCTGACCGTTCCTTTTCATCAAGACTAGATTATATGTCAATATTGCTGATGCAATAGTTAGTCTTTAACTGAAACTACATGAAATCAAACAAACCAAACCGTTAATTTAGTTATAAGTTGCATGAGTTCATGACACTTTTTAAACAAAACAAAATAGCGCAGTACCTGTGGGAGAAGACATGATTTTTTATTGTTAAAATCTAAAAGAAACAGAGAAATATGAACTGAATCGCTTTTGGCAACTTTTCAGTTTTGTGATACGCACAAAAATACGTTGTCAAGGCCAGCTTCGCCATTCGTTTTGCCTAGTGTAAAAAAGTGTGTTGTTTGAAAATATTTAGTCTAACACAATCAAGTAAGCTCATGTTGATAGTATTCAAGTTTCTTTCTAGCTTACAAACTAAGGAGAACTTGCGATGGCATGCAGCCAGGAAAAACCTCTATCGAATGGAATCTGAAAGGAATATGAAAAGGTATTAAGGTATTGTCACTGTAAAGTGCTTAGAATTGTACATGTTTGTACTTCCGTGAGAATAATGCACATTAAATTACTTCTTTATTCAACACTTGTTCTAAACATTCCTTGCCCGATGTACAGACAATTTCGTTCGCTGGATTTGTAACAAGCAAACTTGATTTCACCTCAGGTCTCTTCTTCATACGATTGGTAGTCCTTTTCCTGTTTTTTAAACTTAACATAATCAGACAGTTCACGAAGCTAACAACTTCTGAGTTCTTTTGAAATTCAAATTTGAAATTTGGCAGATAAAAATGAATCATCACTTTATAGGATTGTGGTCTCTAAGGCCCTAGTTTTATAGTTAGAACAAATGGTACAAACATTTATTCTCTTCGATACAAATAAAATAAACGCGAAGTACTTTATAGAGTTTCAAGACAACAACTAGTGTGAATGTTATCTAGAATGGATAACACCGATCATTCAACTTCTGAAAATTAGCAAGCAAAGTGAATAACTGTTTTATAAACTGTAAGGTTAATTTCAATAACAATTTCAAAAGTATAAGAATGCTGAGCCGAACATCAAGCGTTTCAACACACTAAAACTGAGAGTTGAAATTGCCTCTCAAATGGAGTAAAGTTAATATATAGAGTTATATATATAGTTGACATATTTTGAATTGTTTCTTCAAGTCCAAGTAAGTTGTAGGGTTGTTTTACCATTTTAAGATAAAATTTTAGTAATGCAGAGGTAAATTTACCCACTAGTATTTGGAACTTTTATACTCATACTGAAGGTACATCTTGACTGAATACAAGAAGAATGAGTGGGGTTTCATCAACAGGTTCAAAAGTTGAAATGAATACATTGCACCTTTCATTTCTACTTTTCAAGACAAGCAAAAACGAATAGTATTTTCATAGGGTTTGAATAAAGACTGAAAACCGTAGAACTGAA
Organism: Hydrozoanthus tunicans; assembly: GCA_026413305.1. Taxonomy (NCBI): domain Eukaryota; kingdom Metazoa; phylum Cnidaria; class Anthozoa; order Zoantharia; family Hydrozoanthidae; genus Hydrozoanthus; species Hydrozoanthus tunicans. The sequence continues at coordinate 15,043 of JAOBAT010056357.1, read as the reverse complement.
ATCACACCACTCATTGTTACTCTCTTAACCGACAAGAAAAACGAAAGATCTTGATCTGTTTGTGTTTTCAACCACTGGTTTAGTTAGACTTATGAATACTCTCAGTTCGTTCATAGTTAAGTGAACGAATTTATAAGAAAGATAATAGTTAAACAACAAAGTTGGACAACTAACTCGTTATCGTCAAAATTATGTACACTATATACATGAATTGCAACGAAAGTACGTAGCTGTAGAGAAAGCGCTAAAAATGGCGCCGGTTCTTAGCATTCACTCGGTAGTTGTTTTCACATATTCTACACGTAGTGTTTGTTTTGAAAGTTTGACAATCGGCATATTTCTCAACATACGTCAGTTCTTCTCAAGTATTTTGAAAAACGCGGTACCCAGTAGTTGTTGAACTATAAGTTCTCTTAAGCTCATTCAAAGTTATATCAAGACCAACTTTCAACCATGTGTATAAAAGAAGTCATCTTATATAACTAGCATACCTCAAAGTTTGACTAATACATCTTTAAAACGAACTTCCCTGTTTTGTCTCAAGTTAAAAGCCGAAGAACAAGACGATGCTGTTGATTTTTGTAGAAAACTCTGAAAACAATTTCTCGTTGCGTTGACCGCTAACTATAACTTAGTGTAAGGTTTTGACAAGCTCAGTGCCACACTGTCATGGTTTTGTCTTGACTAATTCATTCAAAGTTACTTTTTAAAACAACCTCAAGTTTGCCGATCCTGATTGATTTGCTAGCAGCGATTGGTCTGCGTTTAACGAAGCTTGTCGTATCTATGTACCGAGTCAATAGTGAGAAACACCAAAAACGAATTATGGGCACAGTTCATTCTGGACTAAACTCGTGCGGAACCGTCTATGTCGTTGGAGGGGAACATTGCACAAGGTCATTATACAATTTGTAGTGATTTGCAACCTAATCAATCACTTAGTTTATTTGAGAACAAAAAACGAACATCGATCTGAAGTTTAGACAAAAGCGAAAAATATACGGGTTTATCCAACTCGAACTTGAGAAATAAATGCTTTCCTGTTCTGGATTATTGATAACTCAGTAGTATAAATCGTTATAAGATGTTTGTCTTTGCTCAGTTTATTGTATTTCTAGCTACTGAAGTAATAACCTGATTCATTACATAAATGTAGTACAGTTATACAAACCTTGGGCAGTATACTAGTTGTTGTTGTCTCAAAAGAGATTGGTCAGGTTCAAGTCAGTTTTCCAACATTCATTCAAAAGCGGGTATAGGTCTCTGTGATACACAAATGTACCTCACTTAACTCCAATTAAAGTCAAACAAGTCTAACTAATGTTAAAATCTGAACTTTAGAGAGCTGGAGAACAAAATTATATACATTAGCACCAACTTTAAGCCTTGTTTGTTTTATAAAGTTTTGGTGTAAAAAACCTTAGGCTTTGCATTTATGTGTCGGCGCCATTTTGAAACGAGCATCACGTGATAAGGATGAAAGAATTATCAACACTTTGCAAAAGTTAGTTATTTCATGTTTAAAACTGTTTATTAATTTATTTTAAAATAATCCCAATTTTGTGGATACTGTACTTAATTTGATCCTTAATTGAAATAAAGTTTACTTATATTTGGTTTGTAGTCTCAAGGATTCATCAAGATGAGTTGGCCTATGGGCTAGTCCTTGCTAGAAGTATTCAGTTTTACCACGAGTTACAAAAAGATCATTTCGAAAGCATTTCCCGGCTTGAGTGCCCCTGTTTAGTCGAAATGTAGTGTTTAAATTTCTTAAAGATAGCTAACTGTGCTTTTTTTTCCCGCTGTTTTCGAGTTTTAGGACCTCTAGATGTGAAAGTAATACTACGAATATGCAGCTTTGAGTCTTTAGTCAACCAAGCGCAAAGGGCCGAAATTTTAAGAACATATTAAGAACAAGCTGCCGGAGGCTTTGCTTCGATAGCTGATTGTTTTTTTACTTTGCTGAGCTTGGTGATCTAAACTAAACAATACATAATGGATAACAAATGCTTCGCATTTTATTATCACTGGAAATGACTCAGCAAATCCACGGGGATGAATTGATTAAATTCATTTTACATTGCAAATCCGCGGGGATGAATTGATTAAATTCATTTTACATTGCATGCGTTGCAATACCTTAGGTTTAGTTTTTCTGCAGTTTAAACACACATGGAAACAGTTTCTTGCTATCCGTGTTTAGTATATGGAAGCTACTCAGAGTTGCGGAAACTCGTACAGTTTGCCGTGTATGTTTCTACTCAGTAGTAGATAGATTCACTTAGATTTCCTAAATTGGATAACACGCCTTTGATTTAACACTGACCGCTCCCTTAGTTTGATTTTGAGATGTTGTATGTTCAGTCTGCTAAAGATCCTCAAACGTATTGCTTCTACAGGTAAATAGTCAAACCTAAGAAAAGATCTTTATGATAATCTGTTTAATCGAACTTGAATACAAACTAGCAGTGAACGCGCTTTCAAACGAGCCGTTTCATCATTAAAACCAGATAATTTTGAGCTGACTCAGGAGCTTCGTTGTGCTTAGTATAGTAAGTTTATTTGTCTACCGTATGAGTCAGTTTTTTCGAGTCCTTTTATATGCTCTCCTTGTGATGCAAACCAATACCGTCAACGTCTTCTTCTTAAGATTATTGTTGTTGTTCGATCCGGCAGAGGTTTCTTCTCACAAACCCTTTTCTTCCCGGCCGTAAATTTGACCATGGACTAAACCGCCTGTTTAACACCTCTTAACGCGAATATTGCAGACTCTAGTTATTAAGAAATAGGATTAACACCCCTAAATCTCGTTAATGCCTTTATTTTTCAATTTCAGAGGTGCAAAAAAGGTCTATCTTTGTCTCAGTTGCAAAACAGAACTATTAAACCGGGCCGTGGATCTCTTTGCATGCCATTTGCAAAGTGTTGCGTTTTATGTCAAACCCCTAATGCTTCCAATTGTCCCTCATTAGCATGCGCGATCTAGCTCTGATAAAAGCCACCATAACCATTTCGTATTTTTTTAAAGGGATTCTAATGAAACCATATTGCGCTTGAGATGAACAAGGTGTTATAATCGAGATTACTGTTCTCTCGGGCGCAATAATGCGCGGCATTTCCCTTTCTGTTCACAACCTGTTATCGCTTTTAATACCTTCCTAACAACCGGGGTGACCACCAAGAATTGTGAAAGTCCAGAACAAGCCCAGCATGTGAGCAGTTTAGCTTCAAACTTCGTAGTTCGTGACAAAATTAAAAGAAACTCCTAAATTCTCGCCAAATGATTAAACTTTTAGTATATTAGTTGCACAATTTCCTCTGTTTATTTCTACCGCGCATCTCATTTCGAATAACTTATAGTGTCAGTTTACAATCGTTGACACACATGTTGTTATCACAATTCGGAACAATTAAGAATTTAACAGCAAGTTAGATTTTCAACGGCCTTTTTGTAGATAGAAAAACTTTTTACTTGCTTAACGGTGTCTTCAAATAATTTTTGATGGTAAGCCGCTGGTTGAAAGTACCAAAGGCGTTAAGTAAATACGACAAAGGACAACAACGTCCCAGTTGTCAAATAGGTTGAATTTTAACGGTGTTTTAAATATTGATTTATTTGTTTATTGTCTTATTTTGCTTTACCATTTGACTATTGAAAGCGCTATGAAAACAGAGATCGCTTTTAATCTATATTTTTTTTCTCATTTAGAATTTCATTCTCACGAGCGCATACTAGCTATATAGAAGTCTGTTGGAGACAGACACTTGAGGTTTAACCATTACCAATCTAATTAAAACATCACAGTTCTCTGGCTGGACCAGCTCTTCAGTTTGTGGTTTATCTATCTCAGTATCAAACACGGCACTTCATTGCTAAAGTTCTGTCAATGTTTCCCCAAAGTCTCGACACGTCTTTTCTCTTCTTTATCGCTTACAACGCATGGTTTCAGTTACACAACACGTCAGGAAAATGAAAAATGGGGCTTTACTATTTCGACTTCAACTCGGACCTAGCATACAATAAGAAATCGGGTTGCACGCTTGTTTATCTGCTTAAGAAGTTAAGTAACGAGTGACGTAGTCGCTAATACAGTCAAATCATGTACTTTAACACCTAATAAGTTTGATTTACTTTTCAGAAAGCAATGGAGCAGCGATTTTACAAGTTGGAAGAATTTGCCATGGACACGTGCTTTGACTATAACTCCATGATCACGTTTACGGTTGTTTGGACTTTCTCACGGCCAATTTGACCCGAAGCATTAAAGACTCTTGATTTAAAGTGAGATTGATTGATTTTAGTACATTTATTCTTCCGTAAGTGAAGTCTCTTTTGATTTGTTCATCTGTTTTACTCATTTATGGACGGTCAAATGAATGGCTTTCAATTACAATTGCGGTAAAGCTTTCTGAAAATAGGTTTTCAATGAACGTAACCACTTTTAGCGCCTGCAGTTATAAGTCAGATTGTTAGCGCCAAAACAGGAAATAAGGCATGGAAATGTCGCGGCGCCATTGACCCAGAGTCCATCCGCCACCCTACAGCAAGGTCTAATATAATCCCTACCCCACCCTGGCCAGTGTTGAGTTGTACTCTAAATATTACATCAATTGATTATTTTGAATGGCGCCTGCAGTTTGCGAGTTAGGCTCTAGAGTTAACTTCAATAGATACACACAGTGAAACAGCAATGAATTTATAGAACAGAAGTATTTGAACAAGTTTGTAATTATGAAATGAATGAAATAGATGAAATAGAAATTGCAATTAGAAAAACATTTTCACGGAGATTATAAACGAGATAAAACAGTAAGTGAGATCTACATAGTCTTCAAGCTCTTGAACGTACCAGAGGAAAAACCCGAAAAAGTGGTATCATTAATTTAAAGCTCTGTGCTCGGTATCTGGCGAAGTTAAAACTGCTGCTGTAGGTAATTTTTTGAAATCTATTCTCTTTTCTGTTACCTGCATTAAAACACTACTGATTGGTTCTGATTAGGAACGTTAAACCGATACACATGTTTTTAAAACTTTAAAGACCATTTGCCCGATTGCAATTGAGTTTAATTGAAAACAAAAACCCGATATTACTTAAATTTCTCTATGTATTTAACTTGTCGTAGGAAAAGAGATTCAAAGCCGCACATACACTTGGTTGTGTTAAAAAATTGCTATAGTACAGGTCTGCTAACGAAAACTTCGACATTCTTGCAAATTTTTTTTCTTTTGTTTGACGTTAAAAACTGTTAAAATTATCATTATTTACTTTATTCTTGATCAGTGAATCCTGGTTTGTTTTTAAGTATAGAAAAGAACTTTTCTTTTACCTTTGAATTAAAGGCGGCCATCTTTATGAGGAAAAACCCCTTTTGTGTTTTTCGATGTCATGCCATTTGAGAAAGAGACTGTCACCTAGGTCAAGCTCTTCCAATTCGCAAGCAGTCACTGATAGTACTGCGAATGGTACTTTGAAAAGTGATAAAGCATTTTAAAATAGCTTTCTTTAGATATTCACTTAGTTCGCCCATGGTCAGTTAATTTCAATCTGACTTAATGTCAGTCAAGTTTTCAATTCGAAGCCGTCTAAAACTTCAAGATGCAACAATCCGGCACTCATGCCACATAACTCGTAAGCATTTTTTATTTAGTTTAACTTGTTTTAAAAGTTTTGAAAAGTCAGTATACAAGGAAAATCGTGTAGTGCAAGCTTTTCCGCGCTGAGTGATGGTGAAACAACAGTTTTACTGAAAGAAAAAAGGACATGTTCTTCCAAATAAGCATTTCTTGGCTGCTTTGCCTTCACAATTTCAATCGAAGTACAAGAAGTTAAAAAAGAGCGCTAAGTAAAACAGTTAAGTTTTGGGGCGATAAAATAAGACTTCATCAAATTCAGTTACGGGCGCTCGAGAAAAGCATTCCAATTCGGGCACACACAAAAAAACATGGACCACTTTTGAATAACGAGAAAGCAAGGCGGTCAACTATCAAATCAACTTATAGATCTTCTCTCCGCAAATAAAGGCAAAAGGAATCAAAACTTGCTTTCATGTTCAACAATAATTCGCTTATAAGTTCACATAGATTGCGTACATTGACAAAATCAACTTGAATTCGTTTTGCCGTAACAGTTTTCAGGCTATTTTCCTATTGCAACCTTTATTTGTCACTTAAAAGAACTTGTTTTACGCCCTGTAATTTTGCCGAGTTGCATTGCTAGGCAGAGTTCACTATGCAAGAAGATTCGATTCGGGTTTATTGATAAAAGCCTACTCATAAAAATAAAATGTCGAACGTATTGTACTTGCGTGTAGACTCTTTGCGCATTGATGACAAAATTCCTAGATATATTCGTCCCGCTTCTTTCTTTATATTTTCCTAACCAAATTAGTCCTAGGCACGTTTCTTGTTCATAAGAAGACCTTTTCTTTGAACGCAAAAACCAATGAATTAGCTTGGTTGTTCAGTCGATAGCAGATTAAAACTGCAGTTTAATAATACAGCTGTTATTTCGCTGCCGGCAGTTTCCATTGTTTTATGGGATACCTTTCACAGTGACGAACGGGGTCAGTTTATGGTTCGTTTATCGCTGTTGAAATGGCTTAAACTGTTTCAACATGCAGTGTGTTCTACTGATTTATTGCCCTTCCGGCTACGCCGGCTAACACAACACAAGGAATGTCCTTAAATTTGCACAACCGTGAAGCCTGAAGGAATTCCAATGTGAAAGCTTTCGTCTAGTAGTGTTTGTTTGCAAATAACTCCATACTTTCCCATAAAGGGGCAAACTTGAAAATTTTCATAAAGATTTCAAAATGTTCTTGAACCAAGCAGACGCTAACAGTACTTATAGCCCTCAGAATGTTTAGAAACAACAAAACAAATTAATTTTAGTAACTCCTTTGCTCAGTTGCCTTTTAATATAATACTCGATAGTATAGGGGTAAGGCACGTCTGAGTTTATCAACGTCAGCGGTAATGAAGTCATAAAAGACGCATGGCTCGCACGTCCTGCATTTAACGACTGTACTCACAGTTACGCGGTAGTTGGTAACTTGCAACTCAAGCACATAGCTGGATTTTTTTGCCTAAGCAAATAGAGAATAACTAAATTATATCTCGCGTATGTATACGGCGAGTTGCCAAAAGATTTGCAGAAAAACCCATTTCCTACGGTTAACAGGCAAAGTACGGCTTGTGAGAACACAGCGGCAGTCCGTCTGGTGTCGGAAGGACAAATTCGAATCAGTATTTCCTTTTCATCCATAACTCCGAGCTGAAATTTTTGAGCACGGACACAAAAGAATGCATTCTTACAAACGGAAGACTCAGAAAGACTATATGTTTCGTTAAAGGAGTCAGTTCACTTTGTTCAAACCTAAAAACGTAATTCATGTATAATACAACTTTTTCATGTTGATTACTGAACATCGCAATACGAGTTTGTTTTCATATCTTTCCACGTAACGACACGAAGTTACATCTGAGACTAAGGAAAAGATAAATTCGAAAGTTGAGAAAGGAAGTATTAAATAGTTTTTGTTGAAGCTGCAGTGAAACTGTTTACAGATTTATGAGAAGACAAACGTACTTAGTCAAAGTATAGAAGCATCTTAACTGCGCGCGGAAACCACACAACAAAGTTAGTCCAAGAAAATTCTCTGATAATTCTTCCTTTATTCGTTATATATTCGATATATTCTATAACTTATATATTTGTGATTGCATTGTACAAGTGATTAAATTTGTTATTCTTTTCCTAAATTTGGTGTAAAAATCTCAAATGAGGTTAAAGCAATAATATTAGATGCAAATGACAGGCTCAATGCATGAACCACTTTGGAATGTGTTTCACATTTATTTCGAACCCATCCCGCATACTGAAGCTCATTATTTACATAAAGAAATGGACTTTCGTACTTTAACTCCCTTGACTAATATCCAGTCGAAAGGTTTGAATAAAAACGGTATTGCTGTAATAGTATATTTGATGTATGTGTTTACAGTGGGGCTATATCAAGGATAAAGGTTTCTTTAGATGCTGGTCAAATTTGGACCAACACCACTTCTCGCTTAAAACAATGTTCTTTGTTTCCGTACACTTGTCTTTGTCAAATGTTGCTAGTTTCCCTTTAAAAACAACTTAAAATATGATAAAGTTATGACTGTCAGAGCTCTTTTCGATTTCGTTTTTCCTAGGTTTTCAAACCTTATAATGTGTTGTTATATTTCTGCTCAGTCATTCAGTTCTTTTCATGTTCTACCAATAATTTAATGGTGACGTAACAGGCACAGAAGATATCTTCCATAAAGCTATCTTGCGCACCCGTGTTCCTTGGCCAAAAAAATCTTACTATTCCAACGGGGCATCATTTTTATAACCAGCTACTGGACATACACCTCATTTGCTCTTCTTAAAAAATAGGTTTAACAGGTTTACATGTTTCTTCAAATCAATTCGTTGAGAAATTTCACAAATGGAAGTTTGGCAATTTTAACTTTTCAAAACTCGAGAGAAAAAGAGTAGCGCCACTGTGCGTCTTGTATTTACCTTAAGCAATATCTATGAAGTCAATGTATCTCGTGTTTTGTGGCGGTTCGATTCTTGAGAAATATGCAAAAGGGACAGTCGCTAAACAAAATAAGATCGCTCAGAAATCGTATCTGTAATTTCTGAATTAGTGAGTTTGTCTTCCTAAATATTGGTCGAGTACAAATTGAACAAACCCTGTATTTGGTATAGTACATGTACAGAATCAATGAATATAGTGTGTTTGTTGGTTCCGGCCCAGATCTAAGAAGACTTGGTTATTTGGCTGAGGTCTTAGCATTGTACTAGATAGAGAAATGGCCGACAGGGCCTGAGAGTGTGTCAACGGGCCACTGCCTGCAACTGCCGCCCCAAATGCAGGGTGTAAAGATGGAGTAGCGAGTCGTGTAGCTTGTCTCTCACCCATCGCTGAAGAAGCTACTTCGTCTTTAATTTCTTTGCGCCATTTTGTCCTTCTGTTTTGAAACCAGGTTTTTACTTGGGTTTCTGTCAGTTTGAGGTCTGTGGACAGCTCTGCACGTTTAGCTTCTGTTAAGTATTTTTCTTTGGAAAACTCTTTTTCCAATCTCTGAACTTGTTGCTGGGAGAACAAAGGCCGTTGTTTTTGTTTTCTCATTGGTCTTCTTCTTCTCCTGAAGTGCGTATTAATATCTAGGCAAAGAAAGAAACACAGCTACTCAGTTATAGCTACAAAACACAGCTATATCAGCTTCAGAAAATCAATAGCTTTAACTTTTAGACATGCCTTGGTGTTTTAGTACTTCGGTAAAACAGTAGTAACGGTAATTTCAAATACATATTTATACACGTAATCTGTATTTGGCGCAAGCCATTTAAGACTCTAAGACTTTAACACCGTTTCGGCTAAACGCTGTGTTGAAAATGATTGCAAATTCATCGATCTTCTCGAATCATTACTTCTAGTAATGAAGTGACAAAAGGAAAGGTTTTGAAACTTCTTGGCTTTTGTGTGTAAGCTAAATGAGGTTGGAGCGGCATCTAACTTTCATTGATAGTTTCAGTTGAGTCAAACATCACACAATTTGTCCATTGATCCTGTAATTCTGTCGAATCCGTTTAATGCTATGAGTACTTAAAGTAACGTATGAATAAAAACTAAATTTTTGTTAAAATCAACACAACTGAACGTAACAGTGTTGTTATCATTTCTAGCACAACCACTAACGTCGCATTTCTCGCTCCAAGGGGTTGGCGTTGCTGTTTATCGAAAAGTTATGCCGTATTTAGTTGTTATTTGATAAGAAGCTTTCGATTTCTCTCGTGGTACATTCCAACACCGAGACCAGCGCTTAATAGATCATGATTGGTTTCCCATCGACTCCTTTTGTGCTCTACAACGACAACTCAAAAGTTAATCAATCAAATTGTAAAAGGTCTTTCAGGCTGCTCTTAAAAGCGAACAGCTCCCAGCATTCGAGGCACTAAAGGAAATCAGCTTTCAGTCAACGAGAAGCCATAAATTTTTGGTTGTGTCAGGACGGATTAGCACACTCACCTGTAGGGATTCCTTGTCGGGAGTATCGAGTCGCGAACACCCAGGCGGGACACGGGGGAATTATAGAAAACGGCTCTGGGATCATCAGTGGGTTAAACTGTACGCTGTTTAGCGAGTTAAATCTCATTGGCACAGGCTGCAGTAACAATGGGGCTGATGGGGAGAGAGAATCCGGACGAACAGGACTCTCTTTAGTTGCGAGTCCTATCGGACTTTCCAGCGTTGCTCTGTCCGGCGTAGTAGCGCGCTCCTCAGGCAAGTTGAGTAGGTTTTTGATTGAAAAGGGTCCCGCAGATTGCGAGCGGCTCGGCGATTCTTCTCTTAAACTTGCCCCGGAATCAGTAGACGCCATGTTGGTTTTGTTAGATGCTAAATCGTTACACCTCGCCTCTAAGTAGCCTGTCTGTTGGCGGCACTGTCTCGTGAAAAGTAACAGTTGATGGCGACTCGAAGGCACCGGGTTAAATGGCCCGAGAGACACTTTTCCTGCGTGATTGTTAGCCTAATTATGCTTATCAGGTCACTTGAGCTCAATTGTGCGAAACGTCAAAAATTGACCGCTGAACGTCGATACAAACAACTGTAACCTTTGGACGACGTGATCTCGTGGCTGCAATTCGCACTCTCTCTGTAACCGCTAACGCTACTAGACAATGTACTATGAGGCAAAAACAACAACACATAGTTTGATAAACTGAGCCAGGGTTTATAAATAGCAAACACATGGCAGGTGACGTCAAAGCTCATGTGGTTCTGCAACAGCGGTCTCGACTCGTAGCAACTCACTTCCGGCGTTGAGTTAGACGAGTTCGTTTCCGGTCCTAATGTTATACCAGGAAGAGGCATGCACTGTGCAAAACGAAAAGCCGCTGTGACAGGACAGGAAGGCAAAGCGTGAAAACTATTTTTGAGTGGACAACCATTAAAGCACGAGATACATTACATATGGGTGTAGATACTCGAGAGTTGGTATATCAGCTGTATCGCAACACTTCAGCAAAGCGTACAAAGCACTTTCCTAGTTAAGTATTGGAGTTTCTCCTTCAAGCGACTCGCAATAATCACCGCTTGGAGAACCTTGCTGCTAAATAAAACTCATAATTAAAGCAATTAATAGCAAATTAATTGATTTGTCGGGATTAGCAGATTCCGAGGAATTTAAATGAAAGTGATAGATCTTAGTCGCGCCTAGCTCTGACCCCTGAGCGATTTGATGATTTTCTGTTTGTGTTTAGTCGTAAACTAAGTGAACCAGCTAATAAAAATTAAATTTTTTTTTTTGCAAATAAATGAAATATATCTGTTAAACCTGTTGATACTTGGTATTTCAGTTTCGCAAGAGAAAAACAAATTTCGTCGGGTGATTGACGCGAGTAAGACAAATTAGAGCTACAATAAAACTGATAGGATTTATTCAAGTAGTAGGCGATTTCAATAGATCTTAAAAGATGATGTTTAATGTATTATCTTTTCTCTCTTCTGATCAACATTCCAGAAAGGGGAGGAACTTCTTATGTTGTTCGTTAGAAAATCACAAATCAACTCAACGACAACGAAATTCGAAGCCTCTAATAACGCACCACTCCTCTCAATGTTTATATTTTTGGCGACTGCGTGTTTCCGTTAACACATATTTACCTTTTACTGATCATTGAAGCAAGCATTTCTCTTACTTCAGAAAGTTTTACTGATAGTCTCTGTGCTTTATCCTAAATCTCTACTTGGCAGTGAACCTTACTCGCGAATTGGTACTTGCGAAATATCAAGATCACATCTGAAAGCTTTCGTGAGCGCTAAAGCTAAAATTTTCATCAACTTATTTTTCTATATCTATCCTCGGAAGTGTGTTGTGATGTTTAGGAAGAATCTTTAAGCACCTGATTTACAGCCAATATATCGGACGCGTGTTCTATAAACAGCCGTCATTTACCCTTCTTCCTGCCGTGGGCGGGGATCGACGTGTTCACGGATTCTTGCCTTCAATCCTTGTGATTATGCGTCTCTGTAAAATGATTTGTTTTGCGTCAGCAGAAAAGTAGTTGTAAATAAAAAAATATTTGATTTGTTAAATGTTCTTAATCAACTATTTGGCGCGGAGTTTGATAAATTTTGTGCTGTTCGCTTGCAACGGTGTTATTTCCTTAGCGCATGTATTTAATTTTATTAATCCAACTTTGGCATATAATCAATTTAACGCGCTTTTTAGTATATAAACCATCCTTGGGTTCGCTGTTATGATGCGTGAATAAACAAGTGAATGAATATTCCATGTGAGTGAACTTGCTTGAGAATAGTCCGTTCACTATCAATGCTTAATTTTGAAATTTTTGTTGTTTTCATCAAGATTTATCGCTTTTACATCAAAGAATCTTTTAAACACTTTTACCGCCTGTGCTAACTTGAAACCTTATTTTTTTCATATTGTCCCTGTTTTCTCGATATCCGTTCAGATGGCTGCCTCCTACCTCGTAAGGCCATAGGGTGTCGTCCGGCAGCCGATCAAACTTTTCCTTGGTTCGAGACAAGTTTCAAAGCTAACATTCTAAAGCTTCCTTTGGAAATTAATTTCAGTTGTTTTTAAAATAAAAAAATCTTTTGGAAGAAATGGAGAAATTTAAACTAAACACCATGAAAATTCTTTTGTCGTAAAACCGACTTGTACGAAAGCCGATCGCGAGTTAGGGTGTTGCGCTAATGTCTCAGAAAGGTTCGCCTTTCATTATATTCGGTTCATAGCTGAAATGTTTAAAAAAAATAGCCCGGGTGCTTTTTCCGGAACGCTGTCGGTGACTGGAAAGCGAAAGAGTTTACAAATGGAAATTCAAGGAACTAAAGTTTATTAATCCGGATGTGCTGAGAATCTAGGACCATTTTAACTTGAATTGACGAGGCAATTGTTAAGCAAAACAATTAGTAAACCTTGTCTCTTCGGTACGTATATTCAGTTAAAAATGACTTTGAAAACAGAATAAAAGCCTAAAACCTAAAAAATTGCGACGTGGAAGTGATAAAAAAAAATTTTTTAATTTTCTCAAGGTGTCTTCTCTTGCTCAACAACTGTACATGTTAAAACTGCCAGTACTACGTACCGCGAAGGTCATTGAGAGTTTATCCGCTTTTCCGTTCAAAACTATTTTATTCATTTCTACTAATCGAGAGAGAAGTTTGTTAAATTTTCCTTTGGGCATTTAATAAACAGACTTTTGAAGTAAAGTTTTATGTAAACCATACTGACAGTGTGATAATATTTTCGACACCTAGTTTGCACTGACAGCCCGACAAAAGGCGGTGAATAATTACTGAAATATTACATCCTTTTGTTGACATATTCATAACCGGCTCCTGATCGGAAATTTTAAAGCAGGGAGTAAATAAAACCAATTCCTTATCCCATTTGCAAGCACATTAAAATTTTCTTTCCGTTTACTCCTGAAATTTTATATTGTACGAGGCAACCATCAAAATTTTTTGACGGAAATCTTTATTACATTGCATTAACTTCAGTTATTTGACACAGGGACGGTTCTTAGCTTGATGGGCATAGCTTTTCATCAATAGATATGAAGGACAAGTGTTCGCTTTGTTCTTTGCAAGAAGCAAATAATTCATTTTTAAGCATGGCAGAGAAATCGAACTGCCAAGCAAAACTGAACTGAACTATCTACTGTCGAGGTTTAGAGTTGTAGGGCGGGTTAAAAATATGGTTACAATTAATATGTTAATATATTGGGCAAATCCAAGAGGAGACTCCGTTTTGCTTCGAGTTAGCTGGGAATTCGAGTTATAAAAACCTCGTTCACTGCCGTTTATAACTCGAAATCCCCGCGCAAAACGGAAAAAAGTGTATGTATAGCTGTACTACTCGCTACGGTGTTCAGTCACAGACTGAAGCAGACCTGTTATTCACGGAATTAGCGTCCCAAGTAGCAAGTTTAATAGTGGATACGAGGCTATTGCTGAAGCAAAACTATCAACAGAAATCTTAAGTAAGACTTTTATATAACACGATAAAGGAAAATTGAATAATTTTTCTTAGCATTTCCCCCATTGCAACCAGCTACTTCAGTGAGACGTCCCTGGGAAAATCCTGCAAGATTAATAATAATTGATGTCTCAGTTACAACAGCAGGATATAAAAAGGACTGCCTAAAAAAACTATTTTTGGAACAGTGCTCCATAAATATAACGTTTTCTTATTGCCAGAAAAGAAGAAACAGCAATCCCTTCAAAGTTAACAAGTACTAAAGAATAGGGTTGGTGGTAAGGCTACCAAAACCTGTATAAACTTATTCCTGGTAGTGCTGGCGGTAAGACTATACCATACTCTACTTAACTCTTTCCTTAAACGGCAGCCAACCAAAACCTGTATAAACTTATTCCTGGTAGCGCTGGTGGTAAGACTATACCAAACTCGACTTAACTCTTTTCTAGTAGAGCCGGTAGTAAGACTATACCAAACTCGACTGAACTCTTTCCTGGTAGAGCCGGTTGTAAGACTTTAACATACTCTACTTAACTCTTTCCTGGTAGAGCCGGTGGTAAGACTATACCATACTCTACTTAACTCTTTCCTGGTAGAGCCGGTGGTAAGACTATACCATACTAGTACTCTACTTAACTCTTTCCTGGTAGAGCCGGTGGTAAGACTATACCAAACTCGACTTAACTCTTTCCTGGTAGAGCCGGTGGTAAGACTATACCAAACTCTACTTTACTCTTTCCTGGTAGAGCCGGTGGTAAGACTATACCATACTAGTACTCTACTTAACTTTCCGAAATTCCGAAAATTGTCAATAACGGAAGCACCTTATGCTGCATATTAGATGGGAGTGAGTAGCTTGCAAACTTGAAAAGAAGCTATGTCCAGTATCCAAGAATTTTTTCTTTACTTTATCCAGGACGAATCTAGACTGGGCAGATATCGATAGTGATATCTGGGGCTTATTTTCTTTTGAAGGCACTTGAATGGGCTTGTTTT
>JAOBAT010056346.1:0-19574 GCA_026413305.1 Hydrozoanthus tunicans | reverse complement strand
TTACAAATTAACAGTTTAGACTCGGTACAACGCCTTCGAAGAATGAAGCTAAGGGTTTAGTTCTACTTGTCAAATAATACTTGCAGACTGACGCAAAAGAGTCCTACTCTTTCTAAATTTCTCTATTCGTCAATTTAAACAAAAGTCTCTTAAGGTTTTTCGGGAAAGATTAAAAACAAACTCAAATCATCGAAATACTTTTGTAAAATGCAACAAAAGAAACCACAGGGTTTTCGATTAAAGGAAATGGACACAGTTTCACACACTGTCAGTGTTCAAAGACTTGGATCGGCCGCAACGTCTATGGGAGAACGTAAAAAAGAATTGATTTGGTTTGAGATTTTTTTCTAAGGAAGGCAATAGGACTCGAGGTCCCCTCTGAGAGTCCTTATCCGAGAAACTGCGAAAATTTAACCGTTCCTAAAATTAGAGCAAAGGCAATACCTTTCACTTAGTTCTTTTAGATCATGGAAAAAAATTCAAAACTCACCTAATGGAAAATATTGTAACAGTACGCTACGTTGCGACCGTACCATACGACCTTAACCAAGCAAAACTATTTTCTATGAGCATTTCCAACTAGATGAATCACAACATCCACTCTTATTCTAAGATACTGAGCGAAGGTCCGGGGAATCGAACCCAGGCCTTCTTCACGGAAGACAAGCACCTGAGCAACTCGGTTGTTCTAACGGTGAGTACTGATGGCAGAAAGTTAAGGGTATTCTTCTAAGTGATACCTCATAAGTGCTACCGCCAACGAGTTCGGTCTATCGGAATCGTCACCCTCTCCCTCAGCTTCGTGATCGGAATCGTAAAGGTGAAACACCAAAGACAAGTAATCGTTTTCCTGCAAACAGGTAGAACGTGTTATGAGTGTTAAATCTGGCTTGCCTAGTTTCACTTATACTTATACCAAACTTTATACAGACACGAAACTTGGGAATTATTGCAGGGCTACCTGTGATAAGCCGAGTAAAAGAATCAGTCTGTTTTTCTGTCGTCGACCAGACAAAACATTTGATCCCACAATTTCTTGTGGCGCCAGCTCGGATATATGCTTTTGATTCTGGACTCATAAAGTACATTTATTGCTCGAAAGAAAGAATTCTTAAAAAAGAACTACTTTTGTCTTCCAAAGTAACCGCAAGTAATGAGTCAACTAGCTTAGAAACCAGGCTACTGGAACAAAAAGTGGCCCAGAACGCTCTTAGAGAATCTAGTTTAGTATAAAAGCTGTACTGACCACGGCAAAGCTAAATGAAGAAGAAAACGTCATGCAGAAGCAACTTGCCAAAACTCATAGAATTTCGTTAAGAGAAAAACGCAACCACACTCGTTCGCACTTAAGTCAAGGAAGAAAGATCAGTGAGTAAGCCGAATTATACTTTGTACCTAATTTAGTTCAGACAAATTGTAAATGATGCTAAAATAGAAAATACAAAACAATAACTGTTCATCAGCAGGATTCAAAACGGTCTACAATTCCGCAATTGGTTTCGGTTCCATTAATTCCTGTACCGACTGTAGAATAATTTAGGAACGCGATTCTCAATTGGTGCAGCTATGTACGATTATGATGCATTGGTCCATATACAAACCTTGGTTGAAAGAAACTTAAGATAGTCATCGTATGTAATGGTTGATCGCCACCAAGCGAGCCAAGAGTTGTACGACTTCTGTGTACCGGATGCGCCCCCTTCGCCCAGTTTGGCCTACAGATCAGCAGTAAAAACACGTTCGGTCAGGGAGACAGGTGCTAGTTAAGGACAATCTATGCCTTCAAAGCATGAGTGAGCCCGCAACTCTGGGAAAAATCACTGTGATAGGGTGGAGCCTTAATTGGCTTTCGTTATAGCATTAAAACGCACGCGCAACCTTTTTCGGACGCTGTTCTGATTGGCCAGTTCAATTTGTAACGTCTATCTTTGTTAAAGCTAAACCCTTTGTCAAGCCAGGTGACCCTTTAGGCCGATGCTCTATCCCCGGTATAAGTGGTGTTCAGCGGGTGAGAATCTTTGACTCCCCCTCGCCCGAGAAAAATCTATCGCAGGTTAGCCCCCAGCAGAACTGGTACTCGTTTGTACAGCTGAGTCGACTAAAACAAAGTCAGGTAGAGTGTCTTGCTCAAAAACACAACACAGTGGTCTGACCGACGCTCAAGGCTTTACAAACCCTACACAGTTCGAATTCCGCGCCTTTAGAGTTGTTCCTTAAACAATTTGGTTACATATGAAAATCATCGGTAACAAATTTGTGGCCTTTGGAGCCCTTGTTTTGAAAACTTTAAGCATTATTGAAAAGTCAAGTTTCAGTGATTTTCGAACAAAAGATACTAAGAATTCTCCTTGCTGTTCTCAACAAATTATACTAAATAACTACAGTAGTTGAAGAGATGATGAGGTACTTACGCCGAGGATATCCTCCCTGCCAAGTCCTCCAAATTTAGGCCTACAACAACAAAATACTTCGTAATTAGTATGACACTATCCTTAAGACGAGTTATTGTTTACATTCTCCTTCATTAGCACACAAAATTTTAGGGAAGAAGAACCAAACTAAAAAGAAATCTAGTTTGAAACTTGATAAAGACTAAGGAAGTAAGATTAGTGGCAAAAAATTGGTTCTAAACATGAAGTTTCGAAAAAGATATCGGTGCCCATAAAAACGCAAAAGAACTGGGTGGCGAAACTGATGAGTTCTTTAAATTCGTTGTAGAGCTACTGATTGAAAATTTATCGTGAAAACTATATGTAACATATTAGCCTCATTTTCTTTGTAGATCTACTGATTGAAAATTATTAAAACTATATATAACATATTAGTCTCATTTTCTTGGTAGATCTACTGAATGAAGATTTATCATGAAAACTAGATGTAACATATTAGTCTCGTTTACTCATAAGAGTTTTATTTTGGAAAATCAAATCCTTCCTCGAGCTTAAATGGTCTTCGAGTCCTCCTGGAGAGGACACTGATTCATCGCAGGCTCTTAGGCAGGTTCTCCCTGATCCGACATTTTCGTCGTTTCAAAGATATATAGAACTAAAACAAACCCGCCCGGGGTCAGGACATCGGAGGTAGTTACAAATTTTGAAGTCCCTAAAACAGGCTACAGAGGTCTAAAATAACAAATAAAGCCAAACATCAAAAACGTAAATGATGAAACCTTATTAACAAATGATATATAAACTTTAACATTTACTTTACTACAACATCCACCAATTTTTTTAAAAAGAGCATCTAGAACCACTCGCACCTATTTCTCCACTCATCTGCTCCAAGTTCTCCCCAAGGAGGCTGGGTCTGACGATGAAGAATTTGATTTATAATCCTCTGGGACCCAGGCCTCGTTAACGTTGTAGAGGACATGGCAACCGGCGAGGCCTGGACATCATCAGCGCATGCCTCGACGTAGTCATCCTACAAAAAAAAACAAACTTCAACGCTTTATTCCACCTTTTTATATCATGGCCAGACAGATGCCTACGATCTGATTGCCTGCTGGGAGAACGAATTGCCTTGTTGCAATAGTTTTATACTAAGGCTTTTTTTCTAATTTTTCAAATTAATTCGGAAAAAACAATATTAAATAACTAATTTGCTCAATCTTCACTGGGAAATCTCAAACCTCGGTCTTGTGGTATGAACCTCTTTAGACTCGGTCCGTACGTCAAGCCCTCAGTCTGAGAATGCCCAGTAAACCTTGCTATCGTTCAATAAGTGTTATATGCGGCAAAATTACGCAGCTGTACCCTTTACCACAATACCGATGAGAGTAACACTGTTAGACGGAGCAAAGAGAAAGCCACATTTTGAAAAATTCCTCCTCGGGGGTAACGACAATGAGTATGCCCGATTTGAAGCTTTTCTGTGCGTTTTTATGAGTCACTGTAGATTTTTTGTGCGCTTGGACTTATGGGGATATCTACTCTGTTTTGAATTTTGGTGGCATAGCTTTTTATTTTCTTATCTATGAAATTTAACAAATAAACGACAAGTTTTAGTTTGAGTTTAACAGGAACCTCTGCCTTCGTCGATGCTTAATTCAATTGCATAATAAGTGGAAAAAAATGAATAAAATAAACAGTAGAATTACCATAGTAATAGAAGTAATAAAATCAGTGGCCACTGATTTGAACTTGGCCATTAATCAAAATTATCCTGACATACACCTGCAGAATGGTGTGTATTCAGTACTTTAAATCGCGTGTGCCATGACACCACACGTAGTCACTACATCAAAGTCTAATCCTACAAAGCAACGAAAATCGGTAGGTACCTGGTCGAAGAGCCTGTGGTCTTTATTTAAGGTCTTCATAATTTCCTCGTAGACTTCTTTGATTTCCTCGCCAATAAACAAGTTCCTATCCAACCATTTCACTGTTTTGGGATCAATCTGGATGCAAAAATGAGTAAAATTAACATCCTCGGATTCGTTTTAGATCATCTTGCCGAGTTCCATCGCAACTATGGCAATTAAAAACGTCATAAGTGACTAACAAACTTCTAGTCTTCATTATATTTTAATAAAAAGAATATTGTTCAAATTCAAAACAGAAAAACAGTTCCTTTAGAAAATTATCGGAAAACACCAATAAAAATGAAAGCAGAACTAGAACAAGGGTTGAAATGCAAAATAGCGAGCTTAAAGAACAAGGACGACAAACTCCTGGAGCTTTCTAAAGTTTGTTTCAGTGTAATTCAAAAGAAGATTAGATCGTGAATTGTTCACCTAGGTTGCACTAATTACTAACAAAACGGGATCCGTTTACCTCGCTAGTAAGGTCGTTGTATATCGTCGGGTATCGATCAAGTGTCACAGAATTCTTGTTTACCCTGTTCGATACACGTACATCGGACGTTCGCACTATGGACTGAAAAATGGGAAGTATCAACACCTGTCACGACTATCCATATGCTCACTACCTATAAAGGGCACAACCGCTGCTAGTACACGTGTAAGTTTTGCACTGTTAACTGAACAATCGACACCGTCCTATAGTTTGTTGTTCGTAACCCATCAGCCCCATTTATTTACTTTACTCACTTTAAGGCCTAATAAAATTCGTCATAAAGAATAAAAAAATATAGTTCAAAGCTAAAACTTTAAGACGAATGCTGCAGCCCACTAGTCAAATCTAAAAAAATGCTTTCATCTAGTAAAAATAATCCTGGTCGGACCAGTTTGTGGGCCGTCTCTCTGTCGTGTGGGAGTGTGCCGGACCTTCAATCAGGGTCTTAAATAACTGAAGAGAAGGTGCTGTCTTTGCTCTAACATCTGCAAACCGTGTCTTTTCGGATAAGGACGTTGAACCGGGGGCCCTCGAGTCCTACACCACTGGGTTGTAAAACCTGTTGGGCTCTCCGACTGCATGAGAGTAGTGAAGCTAAAAAAACAAAGCTAAAAAATTAATTTTAGTAGGATTTAGAATACCTTGTCTGGAAGTCGTTGAAGAACAGTTCCCGGTTGAGGATGCTGCAATAAATGCAAAATCACTGAATTTAGATTTGAATCACCATTTATTATGTAGAAAAGATTTCATGTCAAAACAGGAAGCGTGATCTGGCGCTGGCAATATATCGACTGAACTGAAAAACAAACGGGGAACTTGATTTGAGTTCTACAGCGGCGGCTCGATGGGTACAGAGCGTCCAACCAGTACTCAGAAGGTAATGGAACCAAAAACTGGAAGTCAAATTAGAACTTACAAAAAGCTTGTCGTTGATTTTATTACACTGTGCTGTACAAACTACGCCAAAAGGAAAGTAGTTAAGATCTAACTTACGTCTTCGCCTGTAAACTCGGTTTCTCTGTAATAACAACAAAAGAAACATGTTAACTTGAAGAATTGTTGCAACGACCAAGCTTGCGACAGGTTTAAGCAATATCTGGTTCTAAAAATTGTAATAGCCTGCTAAAATGGTGGAAAACTTACGACTTGGCTTCTGGGTATGTTCTTATTACTCATACATCCTGCTCACGAACATCAACTGTTTTGTGTTTCAACCATACATACAGGCAGTCTGTGACTGTGAAAATTCAAAATTACTGAAAGTACGGCTACACAATGGAACATTGCACGCAACGTTACGCGAAATGGATGAATGCACCGTGTAGCCATCTTTCAAATTGTTGCACGCAACGTAGCACGAAAAGGAAACCGATTCTACTTCTGAAGCAATTTCGACGTGTGGCCACACGAAAAGATTTCAGTTACGTCGTGAAGCCGTACCATAATTCTATTAAAAATGAATGAAAACTCTGCATGTCCGACAAGCCAGTTACGTTCGTATCGTGTCAGAGGAACTCTGTTCAAGAGACCTGCTCTGATTAGGTTGTGCCTGATCTTTTAACAGAATACAAAGCTCTTATTGATTTTCTAAATCATAGAACTGAGTGGATCAGTACAACTAGTACGCAAATTCTTAGTTATTAAAAACCCAAAGTTTGTTTCATTTTGTTTTGAGCAGTTGCAAAATCAGCAAAAGATACTTCTGCTGTAAGTACCTAACGATAGTTCAACACCGTAGGGAAAAAGATACCGAGGTTTCGGACAGTAGTCCTTTGTTTGACTAGGGTTACCTTGCTATAGTTGTCACAACAAACCTTAAAAACCTTACTAGTATAACTTAAATACTAAGTTTGATCAAGCATCCCAAATTACTGGTCATAAACTGAAGCGAACGGAATCCACACCAAGTAAAATGCTACTTGGTTTACAGTTGAGCAACAGAACTTAACGCTTTGCAAGTTTTATCCAACATCCCAACTTACTGTTCATCAGCAATGGTGGGATCCACAGCTACTGAGGATGCTAAAGTGGATCCCACAGTAGAAGCAATGTCATTGGCTTGACCTTCCTGGTCCTGTTCATCTTCTCGTTGTCTTTTCTCTCTAAGCCGAGCTCTCTTCTTAACTGATGCTTCGGTACTGTGGTGGGCCAGCGCCTAGGGAACAAACACACGTCTCTTCTAAATAAAATCTTTTATTGGGACGTTCCGGCTGCAAAAGGGCTAACAAAGATGGAGTTCCCATGCCCTGGATTACGATATCACTATTGTGGTGTCTTCGTTTATGAAATGATCTTGAGACAGTGAAACTTTGACAGCGTCAGCGAAACATCCATTTCACTGTCAAAAAAACAAATCTAGAAGTGTAAGATATAACTAAACATTGTTTGTTGGAGGATTGTCCATTGGAAGGGGAGGGGATCTCTTTGCATCACCATCATCATCACCATCAACATCATCATTTTCACCATCATCATTATCATTACCATCACTATTACGCCGTCATCACCTTCATCACCACCATTATCATCATTATTATTATTATCATCATCATCACCATCATCACTATCACCAATACCACAACTGTCATCACCTGCACCACCAATAATCATCATCACAATCTGAGAAAAATACCTGAAGGAGCGGAGGCAGGTCTTCATCTCCTTCAGCTTCAAATTCCTCCTCCTGGCAAGAAAAGTAATTAAGCTCATTAGTCACATGGTGTATGGTAAGTCGAGTAATCTGGTAACGGATGAGAAATTCAAACAGCTAACGAGTAGCACAGGGTCGGTGATTAGCGTTAGTTATATCCACCAGCGAATAGCGAGGCCGAGCTATACTGTTGGGGTTAAGGTGACCTCCACTCAGGGTTGCCTCTATTTACTGGATGTAAAATTCAAGGACTTTTCCAGGACTTTCCAGGACCTTTTCAAGCAACTCCAGGACCTTGTTAATCAAATAAGTGACACCTGAAATGAATGCGGATTGGCTGGATCCTAGCAATAAAAAACAACCATGATAGATCACTTTAGAAAATCAAGCCTCCCGGGTCGCAGTTTTTGTTTAAGATAGTTTTCACATCAAAAATATCATAACAAAAAGCTTATTTTTATTAGGTTTGGAAGTAAAGAAAGAAAGTTTTTGCCCGTTCCATTCCATTCCATTGGATTTTCACGGACGACCCAAATTCAAGGACTTTCCTGGACCTGGAATTGTTTTTCCTAATTCCAGGACTTTCCAGGATTTTCAAGGACCGTGGCAACCCTGTCCATTAGTATGTGAAAAAGTTTAGGGATAAGTAACTTAGAACTGTTTAAGAAAACAGGTGTTCTGTTACTGTGGTTTTCTTTTTACTAACCTTGACCTTGTTGGTACTTGGTGCTAACAGTTGTTGAAGGTCCTGGGCAATAAACTCGACTGTACCAGGTCTGAAAACACAATTTCGAATCAACTAAAGAAGTTTCAGGAAGGCTGGTTATTTATATCTACAAACTCTAGAACTCCCCCCTCTTTTCGCTTAATCTCGCCATCTTCTATCCCTAGGCCAAGTTTGTGACCATACATGGTGGAAATACGGTAGTTTGCATAAGCCCATCAAAAACCTAAATAAAATCCCACGTGTACGTTTGAAGAACGGAATCTATTCTTTATCTCTCCGAAGGCTGACGTTTATTAATCAATTTTGGGAAGGGAGTAACACAGGGGAGGGAGGGAGGGGAGTAACACAGGGAAGGGAGGGAAGGAGGGGAGAATATTTCAACAAAAACAAAGAGAAAGATGACCTACATGGGCTCCTTCTTAGAGACTGCAATTTTAACTTGCTTTAACTCTTGTTCTTCTCTGGAATGGCCGATACTGTACTTCCTGCGTAATGCTGCACCTAAAAAGTGCAACAGAAACTTCTTTGTCATATTTGTACTGAGTATTTCTATAACATAATGTGAGAAATAAATTTCATCTACTGAAAACTACTGGGAATTTGATTGGTCGGATAATTTTTCTCACTAACGAAAATCATCTTGTAACTCATCACGGCGCCGGTTGCAGACAACAATCTTCACTAGAGAAACTAGATGTATTGGTTTTCCCGCCTTATGTATCGGTTTTACCGCCTTTGGTTGTCTTATTTAACTACGAAAAAGAGTTAAGTGATCGGGATATATGTAAAAGGAATAGCTCTTCCCATACCTGAAATCTTTCAAACTTCAAGTTTTTGATCAAGTGCTGGTTCAACTTTTCTTTGAGCGATTAAATAAAGAGTTTCATAATCGCTAAAACTCGATTATTCGTGAAAATGTCTTATATACAGTAGTGGTATAAAGAACGCAAACGAAATTCGTTTCGTTTCGTTCTCCGTTTTATAAGAAATATTGTTGAAATTTCGTTGAAACTTCAAAGAAATTTTGAACCTTTTTCGGTGATTTTCAGTCACGCCTCCCATAAATTTTCGCTCATTAGCAAAACGCGTATTTCATCAAAATTTCGTGTATATGCTTGCGTTTCTTTTTACTTCTCTTATAAATTGTGTTTCGTTTTAACTTCCCTTTATCTGAAACAGGAATCAACAAAAACTTATGAATCGATTCTCAAAAAGGAGTTATTCTATTCATATGTTACATGAAACAGTTTTATACGCATTCTAGTGTGTAGCATTGTATTCACTATTGTTTTCTGTTGTGAGCTTTGCCGTGTTCGTACGTTAAAACCCCTATTATGTCACTTTTCATGGACGCTTTGATTCAGACTATGACTACTGGAACATATTTCTATACAGAAGAATAGCACTTATATATAAAAACTGAATTTTTAATTCTTAAAAACATTAAGTGCAATTTAGACTCAGCCTCGATAAAAGAGATATGTTCTTCCAACTAATCGGTATCCTTTTGATCTTATTTATATTTTTCTTTTGATTTAAATCAGTTTTAGTTTTGCGAGCTAATATTTTATTTCTTACATGATTGTATCTATCTTGTACGATCGCGCATTTTGTTGTTAGAAATGTGGCGTGTGCCGCAAACTCACATTTAATAACGGTTACAGCTCCTTTTCTTACTGTTCAGTTACTGTGCTCAGCTAGTCAGGTAAACAGTGGGTGGCTCCCCTAAACTGGTACGGGATTTAATGGAGCCGAAACCAATTATGGAATTGCACACAGTTTGGGAATCTTGCTGATGAAGAGTAACTCTTTTGTGTGTGTTTTTTTTAATTTCAGCAGCATGTACAGTTTATGTCTATTCTCACCTTCCTCTGCCGAGAAACCAAGCTCTTCATGAAGGGACTCCTTAATATCGATACCAGGTTCCGAACAGCATTTCTAAAAGAAACAAAGAGTGATCCACCCGTTGGAGATGGAGGGTAGCTGAAAAATCTTAGTGTTTTGATATTTCAGAATCTTAGCGCAAGATAGTATCCAAATCATTTGGTGATGTCATTGCTTGACTTTACAGCATATGGTTTTAAATGAAGGAAGGAAACAGACTTACTGTTCACATGCAGATTAGAAACATGGAAAGTTCACAACAAGTACAGCAAGGACTTCTGGTTAAGCACCTTTAGACTGACGTACAGCAAGGACTTCTGGTTAATCACATTGAGACAGCTACAGCAAGAATCTCGTTAATCATGCTTAGACAGATACAGAAAGGATTTCTGGTTAAGCACTTGCCGACTATTGGTGCGATTTCAGCCTCAGTAAGTGGGCTTTCTAGTAAAGTAGTGGATAAACATCACTTTTGGAACTGTTTTTTTTTTTGGATTTCTTGTTACTTTAAACTGATTTCAAAATTTCAACGCACTTATAGTTTTGATTTTGCTTCCGTTTATCAACCAATGTTTATGTTGTACTTTCCAAACAATTGCTCAGCCGCCATGCTATTTCACCACATTTTCTCCAAGCTGTTATGTATAGTTTTTCATATCACATGTGTACAAATACATTGGACCTCTGTGGAAACGTTTTGCCGTGGGCCGCTATTCTATGATCCAGTAAGCCTTAAAAAGGTAGTCTAATTACTACAATAAAAAAATAAAATGTTACCTCACGCAAAGAATGCAGTTCTTTTGTTTCCCTGCATCAATGGAAACACACAGAAACAAATAAATGTTAGTCTTCTTTTCCAGTAACTCAATATAAACATATCTATAACGCGTCAACAAGAAAAGGGTCCCTCGCACGATTCACAAAAATAATCTCAATGCTGCTAGCTTTTTAAAATCCAATTACATAGACCAACTTGCCAAAACCAACCAATTGGAAGTTTGGAATGCAAAACCCTTACCCATTCTGTAGCAAATCTTCCATACTCTTTACCGACTCTGCATCCAAACCTACCAATGACAACTTTGTTAGAATCATAGAAACTTTGTTCAAGTCCAGTGTACAAAAATGAGTCAAGGCCCCATTTAAAATTTATGTATAATTCATTAATCGTCATTACTTGAGATCTTTAAAGTCGGGATGAATGTGTTGTTAGTTAACATGTAAACACTGGGCAACATTGTAAAAACGACAAGTTTGAAGTTGCTTTACGTAAGAAGACACGCAAAGGGAAGCCAGCAACTTCAAACCTAACATTCAAAGTGCTGCTCGTACAGTAACGTCATTCAAAACTAGCAACTTTCTCTATCCCCTTTGAGTGGTGCAAGGTTCGCAGGGCATTATGGTACAGCCGCCATCTTATTTTGGTATGGCGTTACACTTATGTGTAGTGTGACGTGGTTGAAACTAAAAGAAAACGAATTTAAACTATGTTCCTTATCTCATTGTTTACCACTTGCAGGCTTGCACGAGACTGGATCTTACATAATCAATATACAGTCAAATCTCTCTAAGACGGACACCTTCGGGACGGCCTCAACTGTCCATATTAGAGAAGTATCCGTCTCATAGAGACTTAAAATACAGTAAATGACTGAAAAAACGCACGGCAAGAACCAAGTGTGGTTTGGCGTCCGTTTTATGGAGGTGGTTGTTCCCGAGTGTCCCTTTTGAGGGGTTCCACTGTACACTAATTAATCAGTGGCGAAATGTGTTTACAGTCACAACCATAGTGTTAATGTATTCCTGTTAATAACCACTTTTCACCTTGTTCCTCTTTCCTTCTCAGTAACAAATCAGGTGGTGATATATTAAGCGTGTGGCTTCTAATTATGTCTGGCATCTGGGCTTGCAGCTGTAAAACACAAAGACACAGTGTCAGCACAAAGAAAAAGAAAAGAAATGGTGCAACATGTAAGCTCAAGCACTAATTAACCCTGAGGAAATATAAAAACGCCGTTGTTTCCAAACCTCCCAATTATTTACATAAATTATATAAACAAGAAATTATTCCACATTTCTCCTAAAAGATAATAAGCGAAAGAAGAGCGGACGAAAATCACGGCATAATTTATACTCTCATGAAAAAAAGTTTTTCGGTCAGCTGAATGCGCGTACTAAAACCTAATGGCTTATTTCAGATATAGAGTGGAATGCAAAAATGCTCAAATTGTTTTAGACTTACATCACTAATTTCGTTTGCCATTGCCTTTTGATGCTTTTCTTCTCTTGTTGCATAGGGTTTTGCTTGTCTTTTCTCCTCCTTTCGAACCTATGATTATAAAAGAGCAAAACGACAGACAACTTTAGAATAGTATTAAAGAAAGTTTTTCAAACACAGCTGCAAATTCAAGGCAAGCAGCACCCTGTAATTCTGCTGAGGAAGCCAAATATTCTTAAGAAATGTTTTGCGTTCTTGGCACAAACGTATCGACGAACGACAACAAAAAGCATTAAAACCAATTAAAAACATTTCTTGTATTCCTTTACTTCGCTGGCGAACGTAAAACATTTTTATCACGAGACGCAAAAAACTTTTTGTCTGCAATAAAATGGCGCCAAAACCGACACCACGTGACAACCTGTATCCCCCCAGCACGCGCTTCCCAGACTCATCTTAACATCTACCCTGTTGAATCGAACTAAACGATGGGAAACAAAGAAAAAACAGTCGAGTAAGAAGGGTTCGAAATACCGAGTTTTAGTAAACAAATTTCGTAAAGTTAAATTGCTGCGCTTGGGTTTTGTTCGAATAACCGAGGTTCAACTGTACTCCTGTAAAACAATATGCAGTAACGTGTAGCAATGCACATAAACCGCTACATGGTAGACGATTTTTTGTTTTACGAGCCCCGATTTTCTGTCTGCAACGAAGAATTAGGTGTGAGTGTGCGGCAGTTACAGACAAAGGGCGGACACAATTTTTTGTCGTGAATGAAGATTTGACGAGCTAGATCCAAAACCATCTGATCAGACATTGTCGGCTAGTGTGTGGCAGCGACCGATAATTTGTCTGTCCTACTTTGTACATCAGCCAATAAGCAGCGAAATTAAAGCATGTGACAAGTAGAAACCATTTCATTGGATTGGGCACTGATATGAACCAGTAAATCTCGCGACAAGAATTTGATTAGCGTATGATGAACTGCAATCAGATCTATACCGGACAAAAATCGGGTCCCTTCAGACAAAAAATCGTGTAGTGTGTGGCGACCTTTAGTATGTTCGCAAAGGATGACGGGGCAGTAGTTAGTTATTGACACTACACCTACCGCCAATGGCTTGTAGTGTTTGACCGGCCCAGGTCCAGCCGAGCGTCTATAGGACAAACTGCTAGACACAATACTGTCATCGCAAGGGTGTTTAATCTCACTGGCCAGGCTCCTTCTAATGCTTAGCACGTTCAGACTGAAAGAAAGTTGTTTCGTTTGTTATTAATAAAAAAACAACAGCAGTATGGAGCACTGTTTGTATGGTGGTAAAGAATGACACTGAACGGGAAAAGTAAATTGATTAAAGTCGTAGAGCCAGTCTCCACTCCCAATAAACACCGTGCAATAGCAGTGAATGAGAGGGGGCCTGGTACTGCAACTGTAACACGTCACAGTTCAACATAGCGCCGCCCGAGGAACTCAAACCATGGAAAAGATCAAAACGAATGACTTGGCGTAGGTACAGTAGTAGTAACCAAAGAATTACCAAATTTGAGCAACTGATATGAACGTAGATTTAAAGAAGTTTTATGAGACCAAGAATAGACGAAGGAGGATCCCTTTAATGTTTGATCAGTTTTCAGTGGCACTCTCAGAGAATATCGCACAAAAAGTGCAAAGAGCATTATTTAACGAGAGTAATCTAGAACTAGTAGCTAGGACAGGTAAAGTAAAACCCCGCCTTACAAGTTACGGCTACCTCTTTAATACGACCATCTCGTTAGAACGGTCACTTTTTGTTTGGTCCACCAGTTGAATGGTCATACTTTTTCTTATAAAAAAACCTTGATAATACGGTCATACAGTGGGACCCCGTTAATAGGTCACCAAAGGTCAGAAAAAATTGGTCTTAATAACGGGTTGACCGTATTAACGAGGTTTTTTTGTAAGAAAAAGTAAGGCCAGACTAAAGAAAAAGGGACCGTTATAACGAGGTTGGGCCGTAAGGTGGGGCTCCAATGTACGACCAATTTTTTAATGACCCGTAGGTGACCGTACAGTATAAACGGGGCCCCACTGTACATCCAACATTGAGGATTCTGGTGCAGGGTTCACAATGAAAACGAGGAATGAAATTCCAAGACTTTCCAATGACCAAATGCCATTTTCCATGACCAAAAAAAATTAGTATCGAGAAACCAAATAATCCACTCCGAAAAACAAGCTACTAACACTTTAATTCAACTCTAAACATAAATTTCACTTTCTGAACACCGAAAGACAAACTCGTCATATGGTTTAAAATATTAAGAGAGTTCGTTTCCCAATCAAAATCAAAACCAAACGCAAAACCTCATGCATTTTCCAAACTACCATTTGATAATTTCATGACTTTTCAAGACTGTGTGAGCCCTGTGGAGGGTTATGCAGCTGCATTAATTATCAGAGTGCACGTACAATCTACCTAAAATAGATTTGTGCTTACCACTTATTTGCTTCCAGTGCTAACTGCGTTCTTAGGCGACTGACATTAGCTGGTCCACTAAACACACCACGTTCATTCAATTCTGTAAAAAGTGTTTTTTTAGAAAGACTGAGTAAGTACATAATATTGTCAATGGGTGGGACAAATATTTTCAAGTAACTTTGACTAAGCAGAACTTGCACCAAGCTGTTTTGAACAAAACATGAAACTAGCTATATGCTGTTTGTCGTGTATTAATAACTAACCATAATGACAACAACGAATTTGTCAGCTTTTTGTCTGTTGAACCAACAAGCTACAGGAAGAACCAACAGCAACTACTTTTTCTTTGGCTTCCGGTTGTGTGTTGGTTGACCAAGCAATCTACCAGGAAATGCTTTCTATCATACTGTATTTCTACCTGTTCAACAACCAAGCAAGACCACCAAAACCTGTCTTTTGCCAGGTTTTTATCATCTGATCACCAACCAAGGACTGCTCTTTGCCAAGCTTTTAGGCATTGAACCAAACAGCTAGGTTAAACCTAACAGGGATTACTTGCTGCCCAAGCTTTGCCAAATGAACACAAAAGTTCAATAATCCAATGTAAAACCAACTGTCTATATATATAGATGCACGTGTGTTAATTTGCTCTTGGAAAAACCCAGCAGCCTGACAAGACAAAGTTTACTTTTTATATTTTACCATTCTGGAAACAACAATAACTATAAAGTTTCTGCAATGAAACTTTATATATCCTCAAGCCATAAAAGAATATGTGATCTGCTATGCATGTGTAAATGTACTATAAGTTAGTCAAACTTACTGTAGGCTTTATCCAGGTACTGCGCAAACAGTCCTTGAGTGATAACTACAATTTCTATGGCAAGTCGCCTGAAGGGAAATTGTTGGTGTAAGTCTTTGGAAACCTTTCAGCCCATACCAGTTTATCAACATCTAACTTACAGACTGAACTCTTTACATAACTCAACCCTTTCAGCACAAGGCAGTTTATCAACTCTTTTATAACTTCTGCTTACATAAAATATGTAAAAAACATTATTTTAATAAATACATTAACAAGGACAAAATGAGAGCTGATGAAATAAATTATGATAAAACCTTTTAAAGATGAAAGCAAAACTCTCCCAAAATGATTGCAACAAGTATGAATCCTAGCCGGAAACACTAGTACTGTCAGTATTTACACTGTATTAGCACATTTCAGTTAGGGCCTTGGGGATTGAAAACAGTGAACAGATAAAATTTCAATTGCCAAATTAGCCATTAACAAAAAAGACTTACCTCTGCAATTCTTTATTTTCTTGCATTGTCTAGATAGTAAAAAAGCAGTCACTTAAATGCCACATGACAAGCTTGAATTCTACGTTAAGGCAGTTAAAGCAAGATATACAATAAGCACAAGACAAGTGCAGTAAATAAACTGACATTGCCATTAACAATTTTATTTTCTATGTGGAAAACAGGGTTGCTCAATTGGTGCTAAACAGTTAACTCGCAATGTCACATAACTATCTTTTCAAGGTTTCTCTCATACTAGTTGTCCCAGTACAGTTATATGTAAATTGATACTATATATTGTAATAACTATACATATAATATCACAAATTATGTCTGTGACATATTAAAACACAATTTATCTTTGCTCACCAGAAAAGGATCTGGGGGCACTGACTTCATATCGCCCCAAGTATTGTTTAGTTCTCGCATCAGCACACTAATCTGTCAAATAAAGGAGTAAAAGATGTTACACTAAATAAAATAAAAAATAATTTGCATTTTTTAATCATAAGCTCAAGTGTCATAAGAGACAAGTGGATTTGCAAGAATAACCATTCTGAGGCCAGTCGTTTAAAAGCTGGTTAACTTTAATCCCGGGTTAACTCTTAACAGAACCTATTGGTTGTCATGGTAATTAACCCTGGATTAGGGCTAATCTTCTTAAATTGAAAAATTGGTCCCTGGTAGCAGTTCTTACAGTGTAGGTTGGACGGGAGGTTAGGATTCTGGGGGGGGGGGGGATAACAGGGAATCAGGGGGACTTTGACATCTTACTAGTCTTATGTAGTTACATTTTCTTCCACATAAAAAAGATCAACTAACTGAAGTTTTGAAAAAAATTATCTTGTGGTCATTACAGGGTTCGTTCACTTTTCTCAAAGCAAAATTTAAGGACTTTTTTAAGACTTTTTAATGTAAGCATATTGGTTTTTGAAGTCCTAAGCCATGGGAAATCAACCACCAGAACTGACCTAAAACATGACTTTTTACAATAATGTGGCAAAGACGGCACGAAGTGCTGTATTGATCTTCAGGTACTGCTTGAAGCCACACAGAAAACTCTGCCCTTTCGAGCCACATTCTTGGAGAGTGCATTTCCTGGATATTGTTGAGATTTATCGAATTATCATAACAAAGAAATTAAGCAAAAATTTAAGGACTTTTTAAGGACTGTGACTGGTTTTTGTAAAATTTAAGGACACTTTTGAGGCCTCAAATTTAAGGACTTTTAAGATTTTTTAAGGACCCGGACGAACCCTGGGTCAAAGTGGTTTGAGTTGTCAAAGTCAACCAAGTTAACCAAATCATGGCCATGCTTGTGTAAGTCTGCTGTCATCTCAGTTAATCATTCCAGCCATAGTAACACCAGCTGCTCTGATCATTCTGGAATCATCCCAATCAACCCAGTTGTCCCAACCACCCTAGTAATGACTGTGGCCTCAAGCATGTTAATATACTGTATTTGTACCTGTCGTCCAAGTTATTTTAATCTTTCCAGTCATATCTTTCCCCCAGTCATTGCATTTATCTCAATAATCCCTGTTGACCCAGTTACTCAAATGGTTCTTCTTGTCATCCAAGTAATCTCAATCACTCTGGACCTGTCACTCTAATCATCTTAATCTTCCAGATTGTCCCAGTTACTCCTGCCAGTTATCCAAGTGGCTTAATTCAGTCATCTTAGCCCTTCCCATCATGCAAGCCATATTATCATTCCATTTTAATTTATTCTAACAGTCTTATTCAACCCAGTTGTCACTGACAGTTGTTCCAGCTATCAATTGAAAATGGCTTCAGCCATAGAAATCATACCTTTCTTCCACATCATTTTTCAACTGCCCTATTCATCTAATTACACTGGTTATTTCAATCATCTCAATCATCAATGATCTATGAACAAGATTTCTTACACAGTTTGTATATTTATCATTAATTATTAAACTGACTGCAGATCAACTTACCAACTCTTGCTGCTCATTAATGCCAAGTCCAGGGATTCCATCCCTGACAGTTAGTCGTGGTCGAACAAGTTTAGCAAGTGAAGTGAATGATGGGGGAGGGACTTTGACAGCTTGCTCAATGGGAGTAATAGGTCTTTCTACCTCAGGGTTTTCATTTCCCATATCTAAAACAATTCAATCAAAATATAAAAAGTCAACACTCATAATGTAAACATCAAAACAAAAAAATTATTAAATAAATACAATTTGTCATCTTCAGAGAGGTCAATTCTGATATGTTGGTAATGATCAAAAGGCAAAAGTAAGAGAAACCGAGAAAGTAAAAACCTGAACCGCCCTGAGCGGGAATTGAACCCACGACACCCTGATCACATGGCAGATGCTCTAACCACTGAGCTACCATTGCTTCTCCAGTGACAGAGATAGAGCAAAGCCAGCCTAAGACAAGTCAGGCAATCCCAATCAAAATGTCCCAGGGCCAATGTCAGCATTAAATGAAGGGTAATAAGTGACTAGTAGATATAAAGGATAGAGAGTGAGGACTTGAACTGTTTTTGTTATCATAACCTCACTTACATAGTTGATCTAGTGAAAGTTAAAATATAGTTGTGTGCAATATCTCACTTCAAGCATGAATCTTTTCAGTTTGAGCCAATTCTTCCCCAAATCTGACATCATAGCCTGACTCTTTCCCCACTGAGCCCCTACTGCCAGTGTGTGGCACATGACATTTTCCAAATTTGAATTTCTCAAAAAATTAGCATGACACACAGAAAAAATGTTTAAATATCGTTTTTACCCTTTAAAAATTTAAAGAACTCCAGTTGACTGGGAATTTTGCCGCCATATTATTTATGTTGTAAAGTTGGAACAGTATTGTAACATAAAAATCTTTTAAACTCTCTATAAACTTTTCACTTTTAATGAAGATATATCTATGAATTAAAGTTGTAAAGCAAAGTTGCCCCCCAAGGTGGGGGGGATGGGAAGTACTCCAGGGTCAAAAGGTAAGGATGACCAACAGAAAGGTCCTCAAAATACCCTAAAGAATTACTTTTAAATTAATTGTTTATAATATGCAAACTAACAAATATTAAAACAATTAGATTCAAAAATCAAAAATAATTAGTGAAGCAAACACACGCTTATGATATAGAGACAGCCAGTAAAATGGCACTTAGCTATATGCCTCACATGTCAGAACTGAAGGAACTAAAGCCTGTACACTAAGAACCTAAAAAAAAAGTTTATGGACAGCTGTTTTGGCCTTGAGATGTGCTGGAAATCATATACCCGTAAGACCTGTAGTAAAATAGTAGTCTGATAATCACCTAAGTTATACTTCAATACATATAACTCGCTTCACTGAAATTTCAAAAGTTTCTCGTAATCAAATTTTTTAGCTTACGTTACTATGTTAAGCTGTTATATTTTTAAGTACAGCTTTAATAACGAACATTTACGTTTTTGAACAGGAATTCGTAAGTATACCCCAATACGGAAATTTTAATATAGATACACACTAAAATGATAAGCTATGCACCATCTGAAAGAGAAACGACAATTAGAAAATGGATTGT
>JAOBAT010056335.1:0-27395 GCA_026413305.1 Hydrozoanthus tunicans | reverse complement strand
TAACAATATTGCAATTAGCATCTTTCTGCATTCCACTGCCGCTGGCCTGCCTAGTTCTTACTCGGATCGTTACTTAATACTTTCGGGGACTTATAGGAATAAATCTTCAGCACTAATTAACTACCAGACTTTACAGTTACACTACGGTCCATATATTACAATATACAATCTATTAATCGTGTCAAGGGAAAATGAAGGGACGTCCCCTCATTTTCTCTTGATCGTGTTCAATGTGCTCCTTGACAGCTAGGCATGTTGTTCCTAAAATTCAAAACTCTTGCTTGGTCACCGGCAAAACATACTGGGCTCATAATAAGCTGCCGGCCGGCCGAACTGTTTCTCACTCTGTCTATTGTTTTGCAACAGGGAAAAAACTTCTCGACTTTTTCTTCATTAATTTCCTTTACTGATTAAAAATAAATTTAAAAAAAAACACAATGCACTAACAAAAATCAGTGCGCGCGCAGATGATAAATCGGAATATTTTTTCAAGTTGCCTTATAAGATGTTCTTATAATTGCTTCTAAAAATTACTGAAAATACTGAAAAAGACTACCAACACTCAACAGATGAAATAATGCTCAATTACAAAATTTTGAATTATTGAGTGGATGGAACTAACAGCGCTAGTTCTTTTAGCAAAGGTTAAGCACTGATTCAAAATGCACCCCTCCTCTCATGTACAATAACTTATGACCAGTCCCCAATCCTACACAATCCTACAGCTAATTTTCATTTTAATTTTTAGACTATATGTGTTCTTATGTCCATGGTACTTTTTAAACTAAATTTCAGCCTGAGTGTTCATAATCCACTTGGTTTTTTTTATGCGAGTGTGTTAACTTAAACTTGTGTAA
The DNA here is from genome assembly GCA_026413305.1 of Hydrozoanthus tunicans. NCBI lineage: Eukaryota > Metazoa > Cnidaria > Anthozoa > Zoantharia > Hydrozoanthidae > Hydrozoanthus > Hydrozoanthus tunicans. The sequence continues at coordinate 26,538 of JAOBAT010056335.1, read as the reverse complement.
ACTTACTGTAAGCTATCAATGAAGCAAATCGCCTCTCAAGTTTGAGTGATCAGAAAAAATTCTGAGTCACTGACGGGAATCGAACCCGCAACCCCTATTGCAAGGTGAAAAGCTTAACTGGAGTTCTTACGACTACGGAAAGGATTAACAGTAAATTTCCTCAAATTTCTTTGATCTTTATGCAGGGAGCTTTTCTTTTCACAAAGCCTCACTAGGACAAAAGAGAGGGCAAACAAGCCAGACACGAGGTGAAGCAGGAAAAAGGCGCGAATGGAATAATTATTTTAAGTTTTATTAAATTTTTGTAGTTTTGGAAACCTATCGATACTTGAAAATGACAGCTAAAACTTATACGGAGCCATATTTCGTTTTTTTAACACACTGCAGTCAGTTTCCTTATATGGACAATTCGGTATATGAGCTGATAACCGAGATTTAATGAGCCAATCAGAACGCTTGAAACACAATATTCGAGGTTAAAATTTTTTACAATGAATCTAATTTATTCGAAATGGTATCTCTAAGAGCTAACCCTTTTAAGCCTTTCAAAAATGTTCATTGAGTTGTTTCGATATTGATTTCAATATTCATATCCATGCAGTTAGATAACAACAAGCCCACCCAGCTCGCTTTTCGTATGTTCAACTGGAGCAGTTAGCGGTCTTGTAAGAATATTTTATTTCGCTATACAATTAAAGACAAACTCACTGACCGCCTCGGGCCCGATAGATCTTTTTTTAAAACTTCACTGAACTTCGATCTTTAACTCAACAATACACAATGAAAAAAGATGCATACAATCGATCCACAGCTTTGATCCTTAGAAAGGTAATAGGTCAAAGCGCGAAGCTATATATTTTCATTAACCCTTACTCTACAAAATTTTTAGAAAACAAAGTTATCAAATCTAAAAAAATCAAAACTGCAGAATTTGTTAAAGCTCTGAGGAGTCGGGCCTAAGCCAGAAGATAATCTCATTCAGTTGCTGTAAACATCTCGTCCTTTTTGAATGGCACTCAAACAATTTAGGAATGAAACACAAGCCGCTCTACGCTGGAACTTGTGGCGTAAAGATTAAAATTTGGTAGAGTTTAGTGGACAAAACTTGAAATAAAGCAGTGAAGTCCGCTGACTGATGTACAGTTACGCTTGTATGGTTACCGAGAACCTGAAAACATCATTCGCAAATTAAAGATATTGCGTGCAGGGAACTTCGTCATGCTTTAATAATAATGAATTGTTATTTCGGAGTCTTAAAGTTAACCTTCATGGTTCACTGTAACTTATTACCACAAATTAAATTAGATAAACTAGGGGGGAGGGGAGGGGAAGGAGGGAGAAAAGATTATAGCATATTTTTTGTAGTTTTTAAAACTTAAAAGAGTCGCATACATGATTCGTTAAAGAGAAAGTTCGATCTTTTTGAGTCTCAGCGAACTGAACAAAAGTACAAACCAAATTGAATTTTACAGTAATTTTATTGCCAAAATTATCTATAAGTTGTTGTAGTTACACAAGCCGTTGATAATCTTATCTACCTACTTAATTATGATAAGATTAATGTTGATATTTGATTTTTAAGTTGAAGTTTTGAATGATTACTAACAACCCCTATATTCTTAATTTCATAGGCTAGCCTCGCCCCCTTCCCCCTCCCCCCATAATTCTCGGCTTGAAAAAAAATTACCGGTCGAATACTTTTGTTCCTTATTTCCATCCCTGTCATTTTCATCATTATCATCTTCAACATCACCCTTTCAGCGTCGCTATCATTACCACTATTGTCATCAATACTACTATCATCAATTCACCATTGTCATCATCATCACCCTTATAAACTTTTCATCATCATCATCAATATTGTAATCATCAATTTCGTACATGGGCCTTTCAAAACTTTTATCACAGTTTTGTAGCTCTTACTGTTAAAGGTGGGTAAATTGGAAGCTGGCTTTGAAAGTGCTAAAAACAAAATCGTTTTAAAAAAGAAAAAAGACATCAACAAAGATGTCTGTGTGTTGGGGAGTTTCAACAATTCCCCCTCCCCTCCCTCGTGAAGGAGAGATTTGAAATATCGACCGACGAAGTAAGCGCGAGATAATTTCTCGTAGTGTGTTTATACCGAGATAACCTTACATTGTTTCGGAGTGGAAAGGTAAAAGTTCAAATCGTGAAGCTAAAGTCTTATCAACACCTGACTGCTATGTCCTGTTTTAAGACTTGAAGGTTTAAATCCTGACATGTCGGGTTAAACCAGAAATAGCATTCATTCTCAAACTTAATCTATTTTGAAAAAAAAATGTCTAACAACGACACAACAACTCTGCCGGTATGCATTGGATCAATGAAGTGATGGAATTGGGCTCTATCAACTTCACAACGCAGAGATTTTTTTTTTAAAAAAAACTCCTTTTTTTATAAACATATGCAAAGCAGTTGCTAAGTGCAGAGTTTGCATGCATTTCACGTCATCGATGAAGGCTCCGGTTACACGAGGTAATTTCCCTGCAATTTGCAAAGCAAGACTTGTGCGTTGCGACACGATGCATTGTCTCGCCATGGCGCTACATTCATTGCATCAAAAAGTTGCAGAGAAATGTCACTTGGCACGCTTAGCATAAAAGCACAGTCGACATTTCTCTCATAAAGCGTAGGTTTCATATCGAAAATTTCATGAAAGAGCTGAAATATACGTGAATTTGTTTTTTGAAATTGTATATTTTGCTAGATCAGTGTAGACTCTACCAAATATCTGCAAAGAATCCAAAACGGCAAAAGTACAGATTGTCGTGTCTAAACTCGAATCGAAATGCTTTCGAAATGTCCGCCGGAAACTGAATCCGTCCTAGGTGAAACACTGTTATTTTAAAACATGCTTTCTTCAAATACTTTTGCTGTTATTGTGAAATCTAGTCGGAGTGTCAGACAGTCTGAACTACAGTCTCCTGAACGAGTAAGAAAATACCATCGACAGCAAATGCAAACTGATGGCGCGGATGGACAAAAATTGAGGTAGATTAAAATGCATTGAAGCCGACTTTTAAGAGTGATAAACGACAACTTTTCCGCTCTAAGTTCGGGTAGCAGTTCCACATAATCGTCCATCAGTCTAGCGGTTGTTCTTTTTTATAGGTTCCTCATGCTCAAATTTAAAATGTTGTTACTCGACCAACACCGACTTTAATCAGTGATCACAAGATTTGATGAACCATATAGCAATTCATCTGTTAAACCTCTTCGTTTTTTTCTATCAGACGTTTATATGGAATAATCCCATCTCAGTACAGCCTCATATTACGCTTGTTTACAAATTAACTGAAGAGAGTGGCGAGCCGTGTTTGTTTAAAGTTCAGAATTCAGTTTTGAATTCTAGTCGAGTTTCACAGACCACGAAGATCGATCGAATGAAAACCACAATGGACATAAATTCTCAAATTTGAAGATAACCATTTGTGGTTTTACTAGTGCATTGTAGAAATAAACATGTTAAGAAAAGATTGTTTGCTTTTTTTAGTTGCCCCGGGTTGGACGAGTTCCTTGTTTGGCCACCAAGAATACGAGAAACAACAGTCTGGTTTAAGATTCGAGTACAAATAAGAGCTCGTACTTACGTCTTCTTGCTGGTTCCTTACAAGCATGCAGGAGTCAAAAGCAAACTGACCAAAAAATTTCTGTGGTTGCTAATTTTTCGAGCGTCTGTAATTGAGCAGTGCACAGTCAGGCCAATCCCGTTTGCGCAATGAGCTCGAGATATATTGACAGGAAGTTCTCAAGATCTCACCATTTTTTCTCACCTTTTGATTAATGTTGACACTAAACGTGTGACCTCAACCGCAAGCCCCTTAGTAGATAAGCGAGAAAATAGCTGAAATTACTAACCTTTTTAAAACTGACAAAAAAAAATGCCCTTGTTTGAATGGCTTCAATTCTGAAAACTGGACTTTCAATTTGCATGTCTTTTGAATAGTAGAACTAGTTTCGAAACAATGTTGAAACCCTATAGTAACACACTTAACTTGAAGAAACTATTTTAACCAAATCTTATGTATCATACCGCCGACCCCGACAGTTAGTCACAAGGGGAATCGTCTCCGAGGAGAGCTTTTTTCGTTTCACCCTCAAACTATTTGAAAGAGTTGAACGACAGGGGTATGTGTATATATCATGCAGGGAGCCTCGCAAGATATGACAAAAAGATGAGAGACAAGTGAGAAAAAAAAGACCTACAAAAAGTCTTGTCTCCAAGTACAGTTGTAACAAAGTATTTTAGTTTTGGTTGCAAGAGTTCAGGGCTGGTTTTTTCAAAGAATTATCAACTTTAATCCTGGGTTAAGCCAAAACTCAAGGATTAAAATTTCTTCCCTAAGGAAAGATTTACGGTTTATATAAAACAAAGTTTAGACATTCCTAGGAAAAAACTTGTTATTTCCAAAATTACAGGTCGAAACAGCCACTATAAGGTTGGAAACAAGAACACGATTAGATTAAAAACTGAACCATCGGTCTAATTGAGCAACTGGCTCTCACATATTTAACCAACCTTATTACGCTAGAATTAAGCCGGTTTTCAAGCTTTCTATAAATTACTAGCTTTGGTTGCAAATCGGTTCGGAAAAATTCGACGTTTTAATCAAACGTGATACTCCACACAAAGGGAATGGACTGTAAATCGGTAAATATCAATCATCGAACTTTTCCTGCCCTTGCTTTAGCTGTTTGATGTATATAGCTGTTCTAGTTTCTTTCAATGTAAAAACATAGCTGGCTTTCCTTCAAGAAAATTCAGCTTTGAATGAGCAGTTTCCCTTTAATTTGTTGGTATATTTTTGCAACATGAAGTAATTTATTTGCATGTATTTCTAACACCAGCAATCTTTCCTGATACAATAGAAACTGTTTCGGGTGCAAACAATGTTTTACATTCAGCGTTTCTTAAATAATCCACGAACGTAAGATTGTGAGTGCAAACTTGCCCCAAGAGGGGTAGAATGGGGATGGCGTGATATTAATTAGCATATAGTGTGAATGACGTAACATTTGCGTATGACGATGCATAATCATCTTAGGAATTTCGATTGCAAAAGATTTAATACAACTTCCGGACATTTTATGGCCTGAAGCAAATATTTTCCTCGTTCTTCGTATTTATAGACATAACAAGGGAAAACACACTATTCCTTAGTTTCATTTGCAGGATTTCCTTCCACGAAGTCCTTTAAAATGCTCTACTGCTTTACAGGCCCGCGTATGCCTTCCTTACCCCACTGAATCTCTACTACCGACTAAATCTAGTTTAAATCGGTTGGACTTCCTGTTTTTGTTTTGGGTCATGAAATATTGATGTTGATAAGTACTTTGCAATTTGGTTTTAGGATATAAAGTATCCGGTTTTGAAAATGTTTTTGAAGGTGAAAACCAAAGCGCCAACTTGTGTCCTGCTGCGTAAAGTTATCGAACGCCTCAATCAAAACACACTGATGTTGCAAAAACTAACATTTTCCAATTTACCTCCCTTCGAGATAAAACATTTGCGATCAACTTCAAAGTTTTTGGATTATTTTTTACATGTTTTCAAAGTCATTTTTAATCAGAGATCTTTTGGACTTCCTGTTATTGTTGGTTATCATCAAATAATTCCTTGAGTAGCCTTGTAAATTGAATTAAGCAAGGTATTTGCGGGTGCTAAGAGATAGCGAATGGCAAATTCGAAGCTGCCTCACTCCGAGACTTTTGAAATAATCGTTTCGATACGAAAAACCAAAAAGCAAAATTTAAAATGCCAAAGCCACCAAACAAATTTCAAGCATAATTGAGATTTTGAGCTCTGTTTATTGCGAAAAAATCCGAGACTGCGAGATGGAGAAAAAACAAAAAAAATACGAGACGAGATTTTAATTGTAGAACTTTAATTTCTTAAGGGGCAATTCGCTACGCAGATACTATCTAGTACCGCTTTTTGAAAATGTTTTCGAATATGAAAGTCAATTGGAAACCATTACAGATATGAAATAAAGTTATTTATCAAAACAAAGTGAGTTGTAAAAATAAACATTTCCCCGTTCACCTCGTGCAGATGTCGCGACTATTTTAGAATGTTCGAACAATAAAAGCACAGAATTTGATACTAAGAGGAAACGTAGACAGTTTTCAATGGAGCTATAAAAGTTCCTTTGTTGAAAGAAGTTTTGAAAAACAGGCGCTCAAAATTAAAGGCGATTTCATGTTTTGAGTAACTATCAACGCATGTATGATAATCTTTAATTATTGTACGACAATTCAACAAAGCTTCTGCGATGGTTTCGTAATTCATTCAATGTTCTTCACTTATGAATTTGTGGTCATCCAACACTTGTAAATTTTGTAAAAAACATTCTAAAAATGAAAACTTAACTCAATTCTTTACTTTACAACAAACACATTTGGGTAGAGGGTTCTATTGTACTTTTGTTCTTTAATTAGATTAAAATTCAGTGTGTAAACACAATACCAATGTAATAAGATGAAACAAACAAAATGAAAAAAAATTGCAAATAACTGGTAAAGTATATAACAACAAAATCGTTTTAAAAAAGAAAAAACATCAGCAAAAGTGTGTGTGTGTAGGGGGGTGCAACAACTCCCCCTCCCCTCCCTCCTGAAGGAAAGGGTTAAACATCTACCGACGAAGTTTCTCATAGTGTGTTTATACCGAGATAACTTTAATTTGTTCAAATCGTGAAGATAAAGTTTCGTTAACACCAATTTGCAATGTCCTGTTTCAAGACTTGAAGGGTTAAATCCTGAAATGTCGGTTTAAACCAGAAATAGCATTCATCATCTGTTTTGAAAAGAATGTCTAACAACGACACAACAACTCCACCGGTAAGCGTTGGATCAACGAGGTGATAGAATTGGGCTCTATCAACTTCACAACGCAGTAAAGTGCAAAAGAAACTCGGTGTATATAACAACACAAATGTAAGAAAATGTTGTTAAACCGCAAGAGTGAGAGTGAATAAAAAAATGGTAATAAAGCTTGGAGTGGAGTCCAATTCGGTCTGTCATCATGCCGAGAGTGATTTAAAGCGACACTGAGTAGAATCATATTCTTTACAATTTCAGAAAATAATTAAGCAAAAAAGTGCAATTTGAAGAATAATTTCAATTGTAACTTTTCATTTGATATCTTCAGCAGGGAAAGGTAAGGCCCATGTTTTGAAGGGTAAGTTGTTTAGTTGCTATAGTGATTGCAATCAGTGTTGTGATTGGTGGATTAAGCTGAAAGGATTAAAATGATTTGCTCGTGTAATCATCCAAATACAGAGGTCCGAATACAGCCAACTGTTAGACATAAAAATCGCTATTCCAGATCTAGAGTATAAGAGTCAGTACATAAAAGGCGAAGCAAAGTTTTTAAAGCCTATGACAAAGAGAGAAATAATTAAAGCACCTATCAATCGCAATACAAAAACCTGATCTAAATAGACAAATCAGGAGCCATTCTATTTTTCTTTTACCTATGGGAACAACCTAAAACATATAATGACAAACGCTTGGTTCTTAATCGAAAACGTTTGGAATCTTTTGCTTTTTCATTTTGCTTTTTTTTAATGCATTTTGATACAGCCAACTGTCTAACTACAGTTTTGCTGATTAATAAGTGCAAATTGCATCAGTCTATGCACCAATCACAATTGAGGAAATTGTAATCATAATTACTCGGGCCGTGAGGAACCGAGTCAATAATTCGAGGCTGTTCTTTTTTTCGTCGTGTCGCGTTGGTATCGTGGGCTCGCAAAATTGGCATGCGGTTATTGCGTGGCCATCCCACAATGCTTAGCCCGTAGTGTTTGGCGGATGAGAGTCTTTGAGTCCCCCTGGACAGGTCACTAAGGGAAAAGATCAAAACAATGGTACTTCCTAAAAATCCAGTTTAGGGGGTGGGGTATCATGTGCCGCCACCCACCACCTTTTTTCAAAAATGCTGAATTTCAGGAGCAAATATCATGTTCAATAAAATAGATATTGATAAAGTGCTTGCACCAACGCCTTCTTTGTGGAGAGAGGAGTCCATAATACAATAAAAAACCAATAACCATAAATCAGGTTTTGAGAAATTGGTTCTGAAAAAGTGGAGAGGGGTGGGGTAGGGTAGGGGGTATGTGCCGCCACCCACCACCTCCCAAGACAAAATTGGGTTCCTTAAAAATACCATTGTTTTGACTTCTTCCCTAATCTATCGCAGGTTAGCTCCCAGCAGAACTGGTACTCACTTATACAGCTGAGTCGACTGGAACAAAGTCGGGTAAAGTGTCTTGTTCAAGAACATAGAATTACGAGTCGAACACACTAACCGCTCGGCCACTGCGTCGCCGACAAGATAGATACGACTTAGGGATAAAAATATTTTAATTGTCTCTGTTGGGCCGGAACGATCTTTCTAACAGTTTGCTATTTTAACAATAAAAATAGTGATGCGTGGTTAGCATATAGTGGTCCTCAGAATTTGTGTTGGAGTCAGCTCCACTGATGTTTGAGGAAGGGATGCAAACGGAACCAGGTAAAGGGCGTCGGGCTGGCGTAGTGGTAGAGCGCTCGCCTCTCATCAATGCGACCCGGGTTCGACTCTCTGCCAGGGAGCGATGTGAGCTAGGTTGGTGGTGGTCTCTCTCCGAAGTCGGAGGTTTTTCTCCGGATGCTCCGGTATCTCCCTTCATTAGAAACGACGCCATCATCTGAGCTGAGATTCACGGCTAGCTTTGCTATTTGAAACTTTATAAAGATTGTAGTTTTCTAAAGGCTTTAGTTCGGATTAAAACCAATCTTGGGGGCTCTACTTGATGCGTAAGAAAAGTTTTGTAAGCATCTTCTTCACTGTTTTGCCACTAAAGCCGAGTTAAACGTTTGAGCTTTGTCTATTATTTCCTTTTCCTTCTCCTGTGTTTTTGGTAAGGTTTTGCTTTGTGGACTTTAAGCTTGTCCATTGCACCGGAAAGAGCCTGGAATAGTTGTGAGTGAGCAAACAAAAAATTATCAAAGTTGCTTTGTTTTCTTTTCTATAACATAAAAAATAACGCTATCACATATCAAAGGTGGCTTTTAGCAAGGTATGAAACGCGAATTGAGATTACTATTTTAAAGTTGTTTACAATTTAGCCTGCTTGGACCGACAAAGAAACGCACGAACAGACACGTTTCACAAAGCAGTTCAAGTAAAGTAGAACCTGTGCTTCTCTCGGCCGAATGCGGAAAAGAAGGGCCCTGGCCACGAGTGTTTAATGAACGCTCAATGGTTGACAGAGTCTTTTTTATTACATGAAGACATTCACGCCATTTTATAAGAACAACGAGGCTCAGATTGGCCAAAATTTAAGAACAATTTAAGAACAAGCTGAGGCTCGGGGCTTGATTGAGCATTTTTTTTAGCTTTACAAAAAAATGATTCGCAATTTTTTTTCTTTTGATCATTATCACTGCTTTAAATTAAATACTACCCTGAAGGTTGATCCTTACAATTGTTGTCAGCATGCATACAGCATACTGTATCTTCATAGGGAAACAGGCAAGCTTTTGTACTAAAAGAATGATCAACGCAAAATAACAAAAAACTTAATTTTTTTCGATTTAAACCACACATAGAAATCTGTCTGATAACGACTTCTAACTGACGAAGCTTTTAAGTTTAATTTTAAAATTTCTTCCGCCATACTTAAAAACCCAAATATCCTACCTTGCCAGCACTGCGTGTTTTACTCCCCGAGTCTCCAGCGCCAGTTTCTGGCGCCCAGCAGCAAATATTAGAATCTTCTCCCCCAGTTATGAGTTTCTAGTAAATGAACAAGCATCATGATTTCATTCTCAGTAACGCCCGGCAACAAACACTGACTAGAATCTTACGTAAGTTTCTTAAGTAAGTGATCAACTATTTCAACTATCATGATTATGCCGGATTTGTTGTCCCAGGTTCAAACTCCACTCTGACCGCTGACAAGATTTGGCTTCGGTGATCTCAGAGTCAAATCCACCACGCTTGTAAATAGCCAATTCAGGTCTTCCTCCAACCAGTTGGAGTTGTTAAATGAAGTCGTGTTTGTTCGTTTTTTTAAACTATGATATAGAAAAACGTTGTTATTATTGTTTTCATTATTATCATCATCATTACTATTATTAGTAAATTATTATTATTATTAATATTATTATCATCTTTGTTATTAATTAATTCGGATAATATCGTGAACATATACATACTGTGTAGAGTTGTTTGAAGCCTTTTAATTGAATCTTATAGAAGTAAAGGTAAATATTTGGTTGTGTGTAAATCTGATGAAATTATATACAAGAGAAACATATTGAAGGTACAGTTTCTTCCTAACAGGCTGGCGCGCTTTCATGGCCAAATACGTTGTTTCAAAATTTCTTTGGTAGTTGTCAAAAATTCTTGATGTCAAGCTCACAGTAGCTAAGCAAGCACTTCTAAACAAGCCACTTGCTAAGATAATTAAATTTTTAAAAACATCTTTTGAATACAATGTTTTGGCGCCTTTGACGCGCGCACAAATTTTCCCGCCGTTTCTGAATTTTATTGGTGCGTGCATGCAGCAACTCATGACGGGAAGGTTGAGTGAAATATTACCCGTTGCATACCGCAGAATTTGCAGCGGCAATCCTGGCCTTTGATTGGCTGTATTCTTTAAGGCATGGGATAAATAAGTATATAGTTGTATAAGTATTATGGTAAAAATTTATTTATTTTCTTTTTTGGGACTCTAGTTGTATAAGCATTATAGTAATAATCTAATTCTTATCTTTTTGGGATTGTTGTTCAAAGTTATCTCAAATATCAAGATATAAATTAATTTGTAATTTTATCTGTCTTCTTTCTCCCAAATCTTGTAAATACTATAAAACTTAACGTTTGAAATGTAGGTGCAGAAAAACTCACCTAAACTTTTAGGTTGTTTTGTTTCTGCACCTCCTATCTAACTAAAAATGTAAATTATATATTGGAAATCACTATTTTTTGTAAATGTATAGGAAATAAAGAACCTTTCAAACATTTACCGCGGCATTATTTTTAAACACCCCACCCCACGTAATCAAATGATTCAAACTTACCTGACCACCCCAGAGAGAACATCTCACAGTAGCTGAGTGTCCCTCTCTTAGAAAGCACGCTCTTTCCAGCTTATTGTCCGAAACTTCAAAAAGCTGCATACTGCCACTGGTTGGCCATAGAAAAAAAGAAAAAAGAAAATATACCAACAATAAGATTACTGTGTGTCTTTGCAGACACGAAAAGAAATGTATACATGTGTTTTCTCGTTACTAATATTCACTTACCTGTGGGAGCCGCCAATAAGATACAGGTCCTGGCTACGGTTGTGGTAAAAGCAGTTAACTAGATAATCCAGAGGCTCAAGGTTCTGTAAAAGTAACAACAATTAACTTTAAGTGATTACGACAAGAAGATAAAATTTCTCATAGCAAAAGCTTTTTATCAGAAATTATGGTCTTGGTGGAAGAAGAGAAGTTCTGTCAGCTACGAGCAGAACCACGCAGTTGTTTTCATGTTTGCCGAAAATGTTTCTTTTGTAAATAAGTTATTGAGAAATAGAATGTGCTTGTTCTTCAATGCATGGTTACAACAACAACTTCATTAACAACTTAACAACAAGTGTAACGTTTTCATTAACCTTTAAGTTCTTTTTTTACACATATCATTTAATGCACGCTTAAAACAATTTCTATTACTATTCTAAATCTAGAGACTGGTAAACTTTTCAGTTTTCGAGCAGTCTCCTGTGTTGTTTGAGTTCAGTTAAATTGAAAACGAGAACCATAACTTTAAGAGAAGAGAAGTAAGGTTAGTAGGTTTAAGGTTGATACTTAGTCATTGAATAACGTTTTATTTGTTCCGAGAATTTGAAGACATTGAGATCTTCTAAATCTGCGTGGATGCTGTCCCATAGTATAGTCGCCATATAGGAAATTGTTTGTTTACCAGAATTGGTGCGTACTTTTGATCTAAACAGATTATTTTGAAAGTGTATCTTGTATTGTAGTTATGAGTATTGCTAGCGTATTGGAAAACGTTATCGAACGCAATGGGCAAATGATTTTTGTGTCAAAGATGTGTAAATTTGAGTTTGTAGTCGATAAACGTTGTTCACTGTTAGAAGATCCAATAGGTTTAGTACAGGGAGTGCACTTTCTAACGTTTCAACAGATGGTCAAAATATCAAAGAGAGAACTTTTAATTCCCCTAAATCATTTGACTTACTGAATGATCTTCCCTGAAATCTCCAAAGTCATGTCGTAAAGAGGCCTGGAAAATAGTTTATATCGGTAGTTGCAAGCAAAATATAATATCACATCAACTTTTTTGCAATTTAACATGTAACGACATGCCAAGGGGACATCAATTATAAACTCGTTAAACCGGGATATCGTTATACCGAAATTCCCGGTATAACGATATTGTGGGAAAATTTCCGTATACTCTATGTTCACTGATAAATTTGTAATTAATATACTTCGTAATATCAGAAGATTCACAAGTGCAGCATCTGGAGTATTCTTTGTTGTCCAAAACAGTTTAAACTTAAGGGAGCTGTTAAAAGGCAAGAAAAAACAGATAAACTATGATCTAAAGCGGTTTAAAACACATCAATCAGCATTCATGGCTGCTGGAGCGTAAGCAAGAATAATGATTGTTGACAGAAACATTGATGTTTATTAGTTAAAGTTTTTTTTGTTATAGAATCTGCTCTGTCATGTTGATTTTATCGTTATACCGGGAAAGATTTTGCTCTCGAGGAATATCGTTAAATTACTTTAACTTGCCCGGGAAACGAATGTTCATCGTTATACCGGGAATATCGTTAAACCGAAGATTGTTAAACCGGGATTCCAGTGTAGTGCTTCGCAAAACTTAAGCACAAAAGCTAATTAATTTTTGATCAACTTAAAAGTTCTGACATTTCGAATGTTAGTCCTTCGGAGAGTAGATATGCTGAGAAATCAAAACTTTCTCTGAAAAATGCATTTCGACAGCGATGATTTAAGAAGACTGTCGTCTTATTTTCAAGTTCATCAAAATATAGCTTTTACACTACAAACTCATTAATCAAAATTTCGGTTTAGAAAACATATAACAATGTTTCGGCAGTCTCGAAAACTTTTATTTTTATCAAAATATGTTTAAAAATGATGAAAAAAACTGCCCTTACAAGAACATAAGCGGAGAAAAGGAAGGATGTAAGCACGTGTTAAGTATGTGCATTTTACATAGGCCGGGGTAGGGTGGGGCTGGAGGCTGCGAGGCGTTAGTGGGAAGCAAAATGTCAGAGTCTTTAAAACATACTTTGTACGAAAAAAAGCAAAGCGTAAACAAACCTGTGGTATATTCCACAGCTGAAGTGTTTCTATATGTGTTATGCAGAATAGCTCCTCTAGATTCTTACCGCAGAATCCAATTTGATTCTATTGAGAAATATAAGAATATAAGTCAGTATGCAGACAGGTGTCTTAGTTGTTCTCAGTGCACCAAAGTTCCAAAAACCTTTCATATTTTCTTTTTATCTTAAAATACACGTTCTAAAACAAACATACACAAATTTTTTTGGCCATTGAATTTTTTACGAGACTTTTTAAAATTCTACACTGTCTCACTCACTGCGACGTAAATTTAGGAATTTGCATCGCGACGCATCATTCATACCTTTCACTTTTCAGGATGTTTATCAATTATAACAACAATATAAACTTTACGTGTCAAATTATTTACATAGCTAAGGGTAGCTAGGGGTAACGTTTAATTATGTATAGCGTATGTTAAAAGGAAGACCACAACACCGGGTAGAAACCCTGCTTTTTTAAGCGACCAGTGTGTGGGTTTCGGGGGATAAGCGGAACATTTTAAAGAGATTAATCGCATATTTCTGGCCACGGTCGTAAAAACTTCACAATTGAGCTTTTCACGTTGTAATTTTCAAGTCGACGAGGTGGAGGTGACTCCACGGTGCATTCCAACGTGCAGCTATTGCATTCACTATTGTTTTCTGCCGTCGTCATCGGCGTTGGCGTACATGTATCTTAAACTCACTATTACTGATGATGAGTTACTGCTTACTCCAAGAAACGAAAACTGAATAGACTGAAAACTCGACATACCACTGATGAACCAGAGTTCAACACTGACAGAAGAGCTTCATCCTCATTTTCTTTAGAAACATCGAACACACAGCTTAACCCATCCTAAAGGGAAAAAAAGAAGTACAAACCGTGTTTTGATTCTGACTTTTTCACGTGCGTTATTTTAGTCTGTACTTCCTCTTATTTCAGAGTCCCTGGTAAAAATGCATAATGCTTCTATCTCATTCTGAAACTCTGGTTGTTTCATGGTTCGTGTTAACCAGAGTCAGCTTTCATCGTCCAACAACAAAACGAGACGTTTCAAACAAAACAAAATAGCGATGACCAATGAAAAGTAAATTTCTCCCAACCTTGTTCAATGAAAAGTATAAGCTCTAGTTAGGAGAATTAAAGTTTACCAATACGACAGGCACTGAAAGCTACATAGGGTTTGAATTCAAATTTTGAAATTACTCTTCATAAACTTCTGACTAATCTAGAACTTGGTGTATGATTGGTGTAAACAGCATAAGCTAAGAACTGACAGGAAAACAGCATAAATATCACATGACCTGGATTATGAACAAGTCCATTCTTGGCTGTAGGACTTAAAAAATTCGTGGTGTAGGACTGAAAAACCAACTTTGACCTTTTAGCACAGAAAGCATTTTCATTCAAGTTTGCATACAAAGCAACTGGCCTTGTGGATGAAAGCTATACTAAAATTTTCAATAACCTCTTTTTTTTATTTCTGGTTAGAAAATATATATTACAAACATTTTTAGACATCACAACACAAAATAATTAAATGTTTTCACTGCTTAGTTCTTAAAACAAACAAGTGGGGTTTGGCCTGAACTGGTGGTGAATTTGACAAATATAATCTCATTGCAAATGAGTATTTCCTTCTTTCTTGTATATAATATGGAAATAATATCCAGCAAGCACAAATAACAACAATATTAATAATAATAATAATAATAATAATAATAATAATAATAATAATAACAACTCAGACACTTTTAGGGTTTGCTTGAACTGTACACAGTAATTCAAAAAGTACTATAATTTTCATATTCGAAATCTCAAAGTAGAGCTTTTTGGGACAGCATTTAATACTAGTTAGTAAGTTGTAAAAATTTAGTTGTTGCCAGCCCTGCAATAACTGGAATCATTTAACCTAGATAAAGTATTAATACTTACAGTTGACCCAGAGACCAAGTCATGAGCTCTTTCTGGATGGAACTTCACCTGCAACATTTAAGAGAATCTACTTGGATACCACCCATGGCCAGAATGATCTTCTTTGGGACTCCACACCCACAAATCCCCCTCCCCTTTGGAAATACCGACTGACAAATCCCCCTCCCCTTTGGAAATCCAGACCAACAACCCCTCCCCCCTCCACTTCTGAAATCCAGATCAAGAAGTCATCCCCCCCCCCTCCTTCGAAATTCCAAACCCAATCATCCCTCCTCCCTTCATAATTCCACAATGCTGTCTGTGGAGGGAGTATGGATATTTTCTGGAACTACCCAATGTTGGACAAACTTTAAAAAATGAAAAAAGCACTTTGTCACTGAACTATATAATTAGTGCAGCTTCAGTTACAAGAAGATTATATAAACAAATAACCATAGAGAAAACAATTAATGTTAAACTATCTATGTTTGCGTGTACATGAACCCATGCACACAAAATCTAATTTGACTTACAGTGCTTTGAGATGTAGGAGCTGTGTTACTAGATTAACATGTAGTTCAAAGTATAAGACAAGTTTACCTGAGTAATGTCATCTTCATGAGAATCCACTATAGTAAACAGGGGAATATCTGCCACAGCTTTTCTAACGTCCCTAAAATGATTTATAAGTCCAGGAAAGATTAAAAACAGCTTCCTTACAAGTAATTTAGTAAACAACAAACAATAAAACGATTAGTTACTGTAATCACTCTAATAGGCCCCCTGTCTAGAGCTTCAATTAGAAAAAAGCCCCCCCCCCTCTCCCCTCCCATCATAAAGATGATGAAGGTAAAAAACAAGGCAAGACTATAGGCAGCATGCCTCATAATGGCCATGTGGCCCTGTCTTATTCCAGGGGGAGGGAGGTGGGTTACTCCCTAAGTTGCTGTGGTAGGTATGACAATTGTATTCTTAGGGGTTAAAAATTAATAGTCAGTCCGGTATTTTTTAGGTTTAACCACGAGCCTGTTTCTTTTTAAGTTGAAAAATAAGAAGCTATTTTAAAATTAAACTGCTTGCAGTCCCTTGTTTTGACAAAAAAATGTTCATACTGAAAAAGAAGTTTTAAAAAAGAAAAAAGTCCTAATAATGGCAAACAACTATTTTGCACGTACTTTTATTTATTTGCACGTGCAGCACAGGGAGACATAGTGCCGACCTACTAGCTATCAAGTTAAAAATATCAATTTTATTTGATATTTTTAAGGGTAATTAATTTTAAACTGAGAGGTAATTTTTAGGTCACTGGAAAATTTTTATGCTTCAGTATTTCTTAGGGTATTTTGGGGACCTTTCAAAACTCAGCTATCCTTACCCTTTTCACACCAGAACAGAGTACTCTCCCCCAGCCGCAGATTTTACTTACCACAAATAAATACAGGCATCTTCATCTAGTTTCTCTGTTCCAGCAGCAATGGTATTACTTGAACAATTCATTGAGCAGCAGCTGAAAGGGGAGCTGTTGGGACCTACGAGACGAAGTCAGGTGAAGAAAACTTTCTCAATTCCTGAGAAATCAATTAGAATTGTCACTCAAGAATGGTTTAACTACCTGCTGCTCCTCAATAAAATCATGAAGTGAGCACTGGGTTTTCCAAAGGCTTCCAAAACAAAAAAATTCAACTTCTTAAAATAAATATGCATCTACAAACCTTTGTATGACCGACTTGATGTATTAATTCATTTTAGTGTTAGCAAATTAGTATTAAGTAACAGCTACCGAATAAAAGAAGTAACTAATACTCATGTGGAAAATGCTTTTGAATTTCTAAATTCTAACACACAAATTACATGTGCCATCTGGTTTGGAATAAATTTTACTTGATGTGTTTGGACTATTTTGAGGCCACTTGGGGGATATATTCCAAAAAGTGCTACTCCTCCAAATAATAATTATTTTTTTTAGGTTTTGAAAGCTTTTTGTATTCAAATCAAATAATTAAAGAAAAATAGTAGTAGTAATATAAAAATAGCTCACTTTCCAAAGTTTTGACAGGATTTACTTTCCCACTTCTGAAATCCCAGCAACTACAAAGTTAGCATAAAATGAGTCAATAAAGGTAAATAAATGTTTCTTAATTATACCTTTTGACACAATTATTGTCCAAAACCTTGTATTTTAATGCCAAGAATGGGACCTGAACCCACGTCTCCCTGCAGCTGGATACTAGACTCTTAAAACTTGTAACCAGCTGACCACGAGAAGACTGAGTAGAATCTTTGCAACTGATTATTCAAGAGTTATTGTTTCTATCAAATAATTGAAAATGGTAAACAATGTGATGATAGAATGATTCTTGATAAGCTTAGCTGCTTTCTTGGGCAAAAATTTCGAAACAATTTTAAAAAATGCAATAATAATGCTACAGGCGCAGTTGTAGTGCAGATTACCTTATTATAGGAAATTAACAATGCACATTGACAATGCGACGAAAATCAATGTTTCACTTAATTAACGCAGATCTTTACGACAAGCTTTATTTACTTTGATTTCTTCAAACTAGCGATTTACATCTCTGCACTTACAAATCTCAACATGCATATGTCCCATGGAAAAAATGGAAGCACTTTTAGGATTGCTCAAATGGATCTAGTTGGGAAACTCTGCCTTGTATTCTGGATTGTTTTAATGCCTCAGTGATCCCTGTGGCTTTCCACCCGTTCAGAACAACTTTCTTTTCTTTTTTGCATAGTAGGAATTCTTAAATGCCTATTAGAACTTTAGCAAGGATTGGTTTTAGCGTTGATAGTTTCAAGTCTATGGCGACTGTGGCGATTGTGGTTCAGGGCGGCTTAGAAATCCCAGTAGAAGTAACTGTGGATTTGGAGGACGAACGATCACTGGAAATTTTAAAAAAGAGAATGGAAGAAGTGAGCTACCCACTTAAAGAGACAGAGGAATATCAAGACCAGACAAAAGACATTTTGAAATTGATTTTGCCAAGCGAAGATATCTTGTCCTATATAACTCTGAGGAGCCTATAGAGGAGTCGTGAGATTTTGATTTTTCTATAATGAAAAAAAGATGTTTTAAATTCATTTGACAATGTTGTTAAAAAACGTGCATAAAATTTACATCAATATTTATTAAGATACATTTAATTAACACGGTTTGTCCAAAATCATGTTAATAAAGTGCATTGTTCATTTCCTATAATAAGGTAAATATTGAAAATAATATATACAGCTACTAAAACTTGCACTCAGGTAACTAAATTTAATGGCCTTGGGTGGCTTGAAAAAAAGGTTAATATTGCGCCCTGCATTAGGGACCACCACTTGGACATAATGTCACCGAGGCAACAAGGCAAATGACTAAGATATGTAGACTGTAATTGCGTATAAGGCCAGGATTAGTTTGGAACTGTTCCATTTGTTCATTGTCTAAGTTTAAAATTACTTAAAAAAAAACAGGTCAAAAATTAAAATGGAACAGCTACAAAATGTTACTGACTACTTTTTCCCATTATGAGTCCTGACACATGTGCAAACTGTAAAATCATGACAATAATGCATATATATGATGATTGATGTCGAATGAATGAGTACCTTAAACAAGTACCTGATGACGACCAGAGCACACAAGGCTGTTGGTGACAAAACTCTAGTCCTGTAATGTTTTGAGACTGATCTGTGCATAAACAACACATTAAAACAGCATGATCAATATGTAGACTTAATTATAATGCACACAATCTCATATGAATTAATTATCATGAGTTTACTTGCATACAGGAAACCCGAGGGCGAGGGAAAGGAGGGGTGCTACTTTAGGATAAAAAGGATGGAAATTTGGTTAGATATGCTCATGGGGAAATGAGAAAAATACCTTTAAAAATACCACTTGAGGCATGAAAAATTTTGACCCTAAAGAACACCCTAAGGCATCAAAAAAATGTTTGGGGAAAACTGTAAAAAAAGACCAGCTTGTTTTGTTTTTTCACTCCTAAAAATACAACTTTTCTTAGAGGCATTTTTTGTGATTACTTTTCCACCCTCTTAAAACTTTTGCTTTAGAGAGGGTGGAATGGATAAAAAATCCCATCCAAACTCCTTCAATTGCACTAAATCTACACACGAGTTAAACACAAGCTGAACTGAAGTTTGTTGAGCTTTAACTATTTCCAATATTTTTGGTTTTGAAATCAGTGTAGTTTTAGCACAAGTTTATACGATGGATTGTCAACAGATTTAAACAAAATGCAAATTTCTCGGAAACTGGATGTATGACGCCATCAGTTTAAAACATCAAAATGTTAAAATATCAAGAACCATAAAAGATTTTGACAGCTTTTCTTCTTTTAGCAAGGTCTATCCACTATCCACATTATGCACTTTAATGTAGAATGGCTCAATAAATTACCCTTTCTGTGTTAAACCTTAAATTAAACATTCAGTCCTAGATAACTTTTGTACTTACTTTTAAATTCAACTAAAGGGGTGAAGGAGTCAAAGTTGAAACACTTGACAGTCCCGTCAGAGCCTAGTACACATAGTGTAGAAAGTATTACCATTTTGTGTCAGCAAAATTGAGTTTTATATGTTTCCAGTCCTTTGCATTATAACATTTTTCAATTTGTTTTGGTCATGTTTGCAATGGTACTGGTTTTGTTCTTATAAACATAAATAAAACTAAACATAACTTTGTCTAAAACTATTACTCTTGACTAAACTTGAGGTGAATAGTTTTTAAAAAAAACTGTTCAATGTGTCGGCGAGTAGAAATAAACTTGCGATAAGATTTGATAAATAAATTATCAACGCTGTAAAGCTTGTCAAACTTCATTTACGGCGTTGATAATTTATTTATCAAATCTTATCACGAGTTTGTTACTCTTGACTGTTTATTATCAGCTGGCATTTACCATGGTTCATGTAAATTTATCACCTCATTTTCAAGTTTTCAAATTTATTTAGAAAAATCTCAGTTCTGTGACTTTGAATGCTTTTACTTTGTGCAGAGATCACAGAAATTTGAACCAATAAAAAAAGATAAAACTTACCCAAGCCTTACATCAACCAATCACAAACCTTCTTTGTCCTCTACACAAAATAACACTGAGCACCCACTTGACCGTAGGGGCTTAACAACCTTGGGCCTACCTAGCTAACTTGCAACCCACCAGTATCAATCGATAAAATCAATATGTAAGAGTCAATAAAAATAATAACAATTAACTGATTGGTATTGGTAATCAATAAAAATCATTATGTCTAAAAGTTGAGTGAGTATCGATTTTTGTTATAATCATTGTTGATTGTGAATGTATTTTCAATAAAATGCACCATATGAATTTAGAAATCATTCACTTAACTTTGTTTGCTAATTAATCAAATGGCTGTTTCACTACAGTTTACAGTATAGTTATTGGTTGCGCCAATCAATAATAATCAATGGATTATCATTGATTATATTGATTACAATCAATGATTGATTTTCATTTTCATTTTAAAAGTAGCCTGATGGTATCAGTCAATGAAAATCAATCATTGATTGCAATCAATAAAAGTAAACAAAAGCAAAACCTGAGTAATATGAATCTTACCTCCAGCAGCCAACACTCCATGAGTAGAGCTTAAAGATCAAGTTAGAGGTAAAAATAAGTGCACTTTGTCAATCTAGTTCACAAGATTCATAATCAGTGAAGATATCTTGCACAACTGCACGTGTCCCTAAAATCATAAACTGAAGGCGATCCAGTAGTACTCTTAACTTAGTAACAACCTGGACACCAACCTTAGCGCTAGGTTAGTTACATAGATCTGATTCTCTAATGGAGCCAAATGCATTTTGTGAACGAGGTCGAGCCCTTTTTTCAGCGTTACAACTCCCGAAACCGTATTCCGCGCAATTTCGTCCGCCATTTTGGAATTATACTTATTTTTGTTCGCGGGCTCACCTAACGTCTCGGCAATGTCCGTGCTCTTAGCATATCATTGAATTTTGGCCGATTCTTATAAAAAAGGTTTCATTAAATACAAAAAAAGAGTGCACCCACCACCCAGCGATGCAGACGCTAGGTCCAAGTGCCAAAATGTGATCTTATGTAACCCTCGGCCCGGGACATTTTTAAAGTTTCATCTTGAAAGTAAAAGATTGTTCGATGAACAAAACAAAATCGAGCGAGCAAACATTTTTCTGGTCGCCTAGAGGTAAGAACCACCCAGGTGCTAGCCAACATCTCAAAGCTGAGGTTTTATCTCTTAAACCATTTACAGACAAATTTAAATCGCTCTCTTAGTCAATTCTTTTAGTGATTGGTTAATTTCATTAAGTTAGTGACATCATACTGGCTGATTGCTAGCAGTGCAGTTACTTCCGGGCGCGGGCTAGCTAGCTGCAGACAAAATTAAAACACTAACCCGAACATAGACAAGGGCAAGCAAGGAGAATTGGTTGTTCCGTTATCATTAGACAGGTAAGCTAATGCTTGCAAACTACACTCGTATCTACATTTTTGAAATAATCTTTTCTTTTGAAGAAGTCGAAGTGGACGCTTTCAGTTTTCCACACAAACCGGAGGAATATGAATATTTGAATATAATGACCTCGGAATAGGAATATTGACCAGCCAAACCAGGGAATATGAGTATTTACTTCTGATGTTGATTAAGAATATTTGGAAAATATTCAGAAATTAATATGAATATTCTGTTTGAAATATTCCGCTTCATTCCCCGAATTTATCTTCTCTGTAGAATGAAGTTGACAAACAGGTGGCAAGTATGATTCCGGATGTTATTGTTATATTTCGCATTTTTAAAAGAGTAATTTTCTCTACTATTTTTTCTCCTAACTTTTTGTTGCACAGTAGGAGCAAAGGCCTTTTTTAGAAGTATAGAAGGAGAGAATTTTTGTTTCTTTCAATTAATTTTAAGCAACTACTGATCATGACTTGTCCCGACACAATTCAAAAAAGCTGTATTCATAAATGTAAAAAGTTGTTATTACTAGTTACAGAATCAGTAGAATGAACGATTTTGTTACATTTTAGGAGCATTAGTATGCAAAATTCAAATTTCCCATAGATACATTTGCTTTTAAAAATTAAAGTTGGTTTTGGCGTTCAAATATCGTGACGGGAGCGCGGGCTACCTGTGGTCACGTAACCTTCGACCGCGCGCAGCGCCGCTGACCACTTTGCTATGTTTGAAACTTGCATGTAAAAATGAAGAAATAAATTGATTCGCAAGTTAAAGACTCAGAAAAAATTCTGAGTATCTTCAATAGAAAACTGCTGTCAAGAGAAAGAGACGAGGTAACATTTAAGAAAACAATTTTCTCTGATTTTCTCTTATGAACCTTTAAGCTTCTCTATACCTGGTAAAATACTCGTTGAGTGAATCAGTCTATGAAAAATCTCACTAGATCTGAACTTTAAAAGTGTATAACGGAACTGTGCATATCTTTGTTCATTGTCGTAACAGTCCATGATAAGCGGACAGCAAAATTTGTTTGAACTATTTGAGAGCGAGTACGTACAAAGAATGTAAAGCTTTCATGAATTTGACATGTAGACTTGTATTTATAACGGCACTGAACGTACGTACAATTTTGATTGCCAAGATACACAATCAGGCTGTTTATCTTTGTCTTGCATACAACCTAGCTTGAAAAACTACCCTTCCTACCAAGCATAAAAAATGCAGTTCTTAAAGAAAACATGTCCTGTAAAAATAACTGTTAACATACATTTCTTACATGCGGCGAAAGGGGAAGTCAATTTATTGAGTGAGATTGATAAATGGTACAATTTAAAACTTCTATATATCGGATATTCTGCTATAATCAAACACAATTAAGAGTATTCCAGCACGTTAACAAGATCATAATTTTTTGTTTCATAAATATGTCGATCAGACAACCTCAAAGATATTCGAGTTAAGTGTTTGTATCAATATGCAAATATGGCTTGTACGAATAAAAACAATGCGGCTCACATTTGACTCTTATTTGGATTTATCCGATAAACTTAAACAAATATGATTTCACTGAAGGGAACGAAAAACTAACTTAAAAAACTAACTGAGCAGTTCTTAATCTTATTAGCTGAGTTATGATCGCGAGAGGTGGTAAATATTTCACTATACATTCTAGTGTTTTTAAAAACATGACGAGAGTGATCGAAGTTGCTAGAATTTGAATATTTACAGCCGTGTAATAAGTTAGTCATCTATATCAGGAAGCCTGAATGATTGAGGTTATGGTTATTTAAAAGTGTTCAATTCGCCTTTATTTTTTTTTCAAACTTCTTGTACAGTCATCAACTGAATAAACAAACGGTCTCACAGAAGCTCTCGGTTTTGGTGAATCAAGAAGTTTAAAGCTATAGCTCTAATTCTCTGTTCTTCTTTTAGGCCACTGAAAGATATAAGCCTGTTTATCATCTAAATGTTCCAAAAATTATTCGAGGGAGGGCGCTCGAGTACTTTTAAGTACTCGATTTAAAAATCTACACCACTAATTAACCACCAAACTAGTTATAACACGGTCCATACTTTGATTTAACTATATACACGCCTTTTTTTTATAAGAACAAAGTTCTTTATAAGAACAACGAGGCTCAGATTGGCCAAAATTTAAGATCAAGTTAAGAACAGGCTGAGACTCGGACTCGATAGCTATTTTGAAACTTTACCGAGCTTCGACATTTAACTCATAGCAATACAGAAATGATTTACAGTTTCTCTCTTTTATAAATCAGTTATTGCTTCAAATTATTCGCAGTGCGCCTATATATACTTGCCCCGAAGTAAGTCCTTACAATTTGTTTTCGATTAAATGTATTGCAATACCTTAGCCTTAGTTTTTATTCGATTTAAACCACACTTAGAAATAAGAACAATTTGAGGCTCAAATCGCCGAAAAATTAAGAACAATGAGCCTCGGAAAAATTTACTGGTTCTTATTAAAAAAAAAGCGTGTGTATGTTGTTTGCCGGCCGGGAGGTCCGTATCATGAGCAGGAACTTTTTTATTGTGTTTTTCAGATATTCTTTTTATTTTTTTTTGCCATCTACAATCAACATAAAGCATTGCACAGATAAAAGCATCAGACAAGATCTTTGCAGAGATGACCTTGAACCCGTGGACTCGAGTGTTTGTTTATGGCCTGTTGGGGCTAATGTACGAGATTGTGTTCACAGCCTTGTGGGACCTGGTAAAGTCCAACTTCACTGACCTTTCCCTGAAAGGTTACTCGTCTATATGGTCATTTTTCATCTACGGAACTTGTACTTTCTGTGCCGAAAGATTCTACAGTGCATCGAGAAAGAAATTCTCGGCTTTCTCCCGTGGCCTTGTTTATATGCAGATGGCGTATAGCTGGGAACTTGTGTGTGGACTTGTTCTTCGGCAGTTCAATGCGTGTACTTGGGATTACACAGACTTTCAGTTCGATGTCATGGGGCTCATTGCGCTAGAGTACGCACCGATATGGTTTTTGGTCGGCCTTTTTCAAGAATACATCTTTGATTATTGTCTGAGTTTAACTCCATGTGAACCGGAAAACTGTCAAGAAAAAAGTTCTTGAAAATGATTCTGTGCTATTAAATCTCACATTATAAACTCATATTTGCTTTACTGCCTAATTTGATAAATTAAAAAGCTTTGTAAACAAAAAAATTAACAGTGTCTGTGTCCCTTGTTAATGTTTTATGCCGCGCTTTCGTTCAAGACTGAGAGCCGTGGCAAACCGAAGCTGTAAGTGTAAAATTTGCGTTACGTAGCCGTGCGTTTTTTCTTTTTTAAAGCGCGCGCATATATGTAATCTATAAGCACGCGCTTTATAAAAGAAAAAGAAATACATTACTTGATTAATATTATGCTTTTTGTCGATTACAAAAGCGTGGCTTGTCATTATTGAGTGGGAGGTTTGAATCAGCTCAAATACTTCGCATCCTGTTGAATAACTGACGTGCTAACACGTTCTTTCGTGTCAACTCGGTGCTTATTTAAGAGTATGCAAAATATTGTGCTATTCACGCTGATATTGCTCAATGACCGGAAGTGTAACGATTCAAAGGGATTACGTGGTGTTACAGCAAGCAGGAACTAAGTCATGAATTATGTACGTAAATGTATGACGCAGTTACTGTTTCAGATTTTGACAGCTTGTACTAAGCTATGAGTACGTGATGGCCAAGTTACAGTTATGCGTAAGGCAAACATTGCGGCAGCCTTTGAAAGTTATTAACGAAAAAGACTGAAGATTAGAAAAAAGGCAAAATGGACGAAAGGCAACAAACAGTTAAGATGCAGCGCGACGGAAAAAAATCATTTTATCAGTCAACTCGTAGATCTAGATGGATGTCATTTTAAATTTGAGCTAAGCTTGCAGGCTCTTATCGACTGTACAGTCTCGCGTTTTCTCGGTTCGAAACCAACTCGATTAAATCGGTATTTTTGTTTTCTTTGTTAGATTGTTTTGGTTGGAGAGAGTTTCTTTTTTACTTCAAACAAAATTGATGAGGTACAGTGTAACTGATCGCTCCGGCAGCAGTCTCTGTTCCGGCAGAAAAAATTCAATATTTTTTCCGGTTTTCCATCTGTTTTCCATATATGGTTGGTTCGGCCTCTCGAAGCCAATCAGGGGAGTGAATTCACGGCTTTTTGTGGGGTCCATTTATGGTTAGTTCAACCACTATAGACCAATCAGCTTCTGTGCAAAATTTGTTTGTTGGTTTCCTTTGTCGAATACTCGGTTGGAGTGTGTGCGATCGGCGCGAGTGGTCTTTGAGAGAAAGGTATGAATAGTGCATATCAAAGTCATAGCAGGGAAGCATTTATCAACCATCCGGTCCGAGAGCCTCACTCAAAGCTTTCGAGAAGAAAGCAATGTGCTTTCATGGCTCTTTCTTCTTTATTATGCAACCAAAGCGTCAATGTCAACTCGCAGACACAATCAGTCATTTATCGAGTTTACAGCATGCTCTTTCAAACAATTTAGTACCTGTCGGTACTTAACTCACACCTAAACCATCAGGCAGCACTTCGTTTTGTTTTAAAAACTACTAGTTTTGGCATTTTACTCGTCTTAATTTTAGTAGCTAACTATCCGCCTTGGTTTGGTAGCCACAACATACTAGCAAGTTTCGGAGTGCTGCAAGACAGCATTTTAAAAAAATTAACTGAGAACGCTAGCTATAGTAGAGATTAACCCGAGGGGGGGGGGGGTACTCTCGG
>JAOBAT010056324.1:11089-27399 GCA_026413305.1 Hydrozoanthus tunicans | reverse complement strand
TTTTAAGACCCTGAGTGAAGGTCCGGCACCGGGAATCGAACCCGGGCCTCCCGCACGACAGACTGGCGCCTTATCAACCTGACTAACCAGGTGGCGGTGAATTTCGAGGTAGATGGAGCATCGGTCCAAGTTTGGCTCAAATTCATTCAAAGGTTATTGCAGGAAGCACTAGTGACGTCATCAGTTAAAAACTTTATATCTTAACATCTCGAGAACCATAAGAGACTTTCATAACAAAAATTTTTCACCGCTATTCCTCGTTTAGCAAGGTTTATTCACTTCATAGGCACTTAAAAGCTTGCATAATACTCATTCAACCTCTATTTTACTTAATATATTTTTTCTCAAATAAGGTTGAGTCTAAAAACTGTCTTTGTGTTTCACAAAAACGGATAGCTTTGGGCATTGTTTACAATTTTGCCTTTTTGGAGTTAGATCGTGCTAAAAAACTAAACAATGCTGCTATTTTCTTAGTCGTACTTTCAGTTCCAGCCAGTAAATAAAAATCCAACTTCTCCTTGCACTGCACATAACAATTATTTTTGTAATAAGTAAAATTAAAGTAAAACGAATAAAAAATCCTTCCACAATTTTCTGACGTTTTACAGAAGAAGCGAGTTATCTTGAACACGAAGAGGACCTGGAAAGACTCGAACAGCTTAGAAGGCTTGGAGGCGAAGGTACTGTGTTCAAACAATCGAATACTCTTCTCGTTTTTCTTAAAAAAATGTTGTCTTAGTTGTCCTTGAAAAGTCTATGAAATTGTTCCTGAATACGTAAAAAAGGTCTATCAAAAACTTCTAAAAGACGTCTTTTACCGGAAGACATCCTTAAATACGGGCTTCAAAACGTGCAAGAAGAAAATTGAAAGTGTCCTTGAAATCGTCCTTGCAGACCTTCTTAAAAACAGCCTTGAAGACATCTCTAAGACGTCCTTAAGACGTCCTTGAAAACGTCTCTGAAGACGTCCTTGAAAACGTCCCTGAAAACTTCCTTGAAAACGTCCCTGGAGACTTCCTTGAAAACGTCCTTTAGGACTTCTTTGAAAACTTACCTTGAGACGTCCTCGAAAATGACGTCCTTGAAAAAACGTTCTTGAAGATGCCCTAGAAGCTCCGTTGAACATCGTCTTTTGTACATAATTCAATAGCCTTTAAAATATTAGCAGAAGTAATGTAGATCCGACCAATTTTAGGGTGTTAGTAAACTTTATTGCAGTTCATGTGTTCGTTGCACCTAGCTTGGCTGCCAGCTATTAATCGGATCATCGGTGAAGATAACACCGCTGTACCAACAAAATTGCAACCAGAGCCAGGTTAGTAGGTCGGTGCCCGTCCAGGTAGGCAAATAGTCAGGCTTAAACAGTCTCTTGGTTTTGTTTTGTGTCACGAATATTCAGCGCGTGCCAAGATTAAATAATCAGAGCCTACCACTTGATGATTTAGTTGCATCGTCACACGTCACGCTTTGTCACAGTGAACCAGCTTCTAGTGTCATGTTTAAAAAGTGTGTTTAGAAACCATGTTCCATGTTCATGCTGTCACTGTACCGGCGCGAGTAGTAGCTTTTACTCATTTTCTCGGCTGTACTTCACCGTCTCTTCATTAGAGTAAACAGATCCTAAATGCCATGCATTCCAATCATGTCTGTTTTTCAAAAGTAGGTGATACTACTTTTGACCAATGCCTAGTTACCTCAAGCATTACGTAAGCGTCCTAGCTTGTTAGCTGTAAAATGGGACACCGTTTAATCTAGCTTCACATACTGTAAGCCGAGACTAATAAAACATTTTGATTTGCTAAACAGAAGATGACAATTCCAGCTCGGCGAAGTTAGACGATTTACCCACAGCAATCTCAAAGGAAAACGATATTTACAGTAATGATTTATTTGAACACGCCTCTTATGGAAATGGAACGATGGGAAGCCTCGAAAGTATTGACAACGTTATCACGCTTCCTGATGAAGGTATGTCACATATAAAGTCGGATCATAGTCAACTTAACATCACCTTTTCCAAAAGGTCATTTGGCAATGTCGTTACATGGCATATCCATATCCATCTCCATGATTTTCTTTTTTCACAAGTTTGAGTTAATTCCATATTTTAAGATAGGACAGGGTCCTCTTTCTGACTTTGGCCGGAGAATAACAAAGTAATAGGAAATGTAAACCCAATTATGGTTCTTCCTTAGTATAGCAACCCAGTTTGCTTTTTCCTAGGAGAGTGAAACCAATACAGTCCAAGAATTGACCGCTCAAAATTGCCGCACGTGATTCGCTATAGAAGCTTTACTGCAGGCTTACATTTTTTGTATCTTCCAAGATCGACTAGCAACTTCACAAAATGAATTTTAAAAACTTGGCACCTGCTGTGTCCCAGTTTCGATTTAAAAAGTGATTACATTTTTTAATACTTTAAGCTGCATTTGATAAGGTTTGCAATCAAAATTACATTTGATAAGATTTGCAATCAAATTTTAAAGGACGGTAGTAAAATTCAAGTCTGTAAGGCAAGACATGTGAAAAGGAAGGAGAAGTCATTTTATTTACTTTTATTTTTAACTCAATTGCATCAACAGGTTTTATGCATGTTGACGCCAAACTAGTCAGTTTCACCCCCAAGCCTCGTATTCAAGAAATAGGTGTGAGCATTTTGCACGGATAAGCCGTGTTCACGAAGGAATTCTTTTCAATTGTGGGCGCTTTGGGATTTGATTTATGAAATGTTCGCACTTTCATGATTCAAAAGCGAGGCTTGGGGGTGTTTGACATAAATATGGATATTGACTATTCTATAACATTTTTTTGTTAAAATCGTTTTCTTGAAAGCTCACATTTTTGAAGATGATTTAGCTTTGTCATTTTAAATCACCATTTTAGGTTTGTATCAGTGGCCCGGAAAAATGATTTGTCTCGTATCAGGCGCTCTACACTAGCTGTCAATATAAAAAGGCATCGTTGGTTCAAAAATTAGTTGGTTTATGATATCTGAACAAAGCAAAAATCTTTTTGAAGTTGTTTCTAGATTGTAACGACCTCAACACTATTCTTGATCTTTTTTTCCGTGCATGTGACAATATAAGTAGCATCAAATACTTCCTTGCTTGATAATTATTTGTAAATTTAGTAGAAATGAAGCTAGGTTAGAAGAGTCTAACCCATTTGCAACACGTAAGTGTTAAGTGTAGTCAAGGTGTTTTTCTATACTTAGGCCCTGTTTATATGATCACGGGCTAAAGGGTTGCCCCTTCCACTAGGGACAATCTGACCTGCAGTTTATATGAGGTTTTCAGCCCTTGGACAACTTTGCCCTGCGTTTACATGAAGATGTGTGGCCCGGGCTGAGTCGATCCTGGGAAATTGTTTTATAAAGCATAAACACTGCATTAAATGGCTTCCAGACTCGATTAGTCCCAGGAAGAAGGGACAAACTGTTTATTTGGAGAGATCTAGAGATGTCCTGGGTGGAAAAGAGACCTCGCCTTGGGTAGTCGAGTCGTCTCTCGTATCCGAGACTAGCCTTTTGAGCGGGACACAATGTAAACAGTTAGCTGCTTTTTATAAAGATTTGTATAAATAGTTGTCTCGCCTCGAGTAACTCTGCTAGGTGGGATATCCAGGGTTCGTACGGGCCCTGGAAATCCTGGAAAACCCTGGAAAATTTTTGAAGCCCTGGAAACCCCTGGAAATTTTTCATTAAGCCCTGGAAAATTTCATAGAATATTCTTGAAAAAACTAGATTTCCCAAATGATGCATTGTTTTTCGTTTCAAGTAACAACGAAGACTTAAAACTTAATTTTTGCTTTTCGTTGTTATATTAAGTCCAACAAATACAAATTTTTATAAGATTAATTACTAAAACGTTGTTTAAACAGGTAATTTCGAACGTTAACTTTTTCATTCTGGGTTTAGAAAGTCCAGGAAAAGCCCTGGAAATCCCTGGATTTTTAAGTTCTAAAGGTGTACGAACCATGGACATCGTTCGTCCCAGAACAACCTTCCTCGTATAGAAAGGGCCTTATTTAAGTCAGTCAGGGTGTTGGGAATGGTCTGTTGGTGATATTTACCCCCTTGTCGGTTTGTTTTGCAGAAACTGCGGATAACAACCGGTCTTTCGTCGTGACTTCTGCAAGTGGTTGCAGTGAAACGGAAGAAGATAGTTTATTTGTCACTGTTGGCGAAGAGTACATCCTAGAAGCCAACTTTTCTGGAAAGGCAAGCATTTTGAGTTTTTGTGGTTTTGAAATTTCCTCTCCGCAGAAATTACCCAGATGTATTATATATAACAAATGTGGAGTTTAAGACACGAACACGTTCACGTCGACGACAACGTTAGAAAGCAGTAGCTGTTGTTGGAATGCAATGTGCTGATCACCAGCGCGTCATCGACTTGAAATCTTACAACGTGAAAACTCAGTTTTGAAGATTTTACGACTACAAGAACGACCTACAGAAAATTTTGATGATAAATTCCTTTAGCTTTAAAAAAAATCACTTTTACCCTTTTCTATTCACAAAGCGTAACTCGGACAAAAGAGAAAGCAAACCTAGCCAGACGTGATCGAAAAGGGCAAGCAAGCAGTGTGTTTTTTGTAAGCCCTCGACATCGATGTTCCGTCCCTGTATACTTAAACTCCCTACTGTAGTGAGGCATTGTAACTTTGACAAATTCCTTTTTGGTTAAGGTAATCTGCCGGCTGGAGACAGAGAAACTAGTGAGTGTATCAACTGAATACCCAGTAGCCAATAAAACACCAGTAATTTTACTAAGGTTCGATTACATGAAGAGAGAGTGGCAACATCGAAGATATTCTGCAGAAGACGAAGATACTCAGGTAAGGTGTTACAGACCTTAATCAACCAGGACCAAATTGTTCAAAAGACGATTAGCCGTAATCCAGGGTTAATTACCTTGACAACCCATAAGAGTTGACCCTAGATGAAAGTTAAACGGCCTTTGGACAGCAATGCCAATGACTAACAACACTAAAGAATACAATAGCTGCATGTTTGAATGTACTGTGCTGGTCACCTTCACGCGCTGTCTTCAAAACTACAACGTGAATATATCACAATTTTGGAGTTCTTACGACTACAGGAACGAAAAGCAAAGTTTTCTTTATGAGGGAGTTTGTGTTTTTTTTGTTCACAAATACAAAGAGAGGGCAAACAAGCCAGGTAATGTCGAAAAGTGCTAGCCAGAAAGGTGTTTTTGTGAGCCTTCGTCGTCGGTGTTGCCGCCCTGGTTACTTTACGAGTTCTGCAGTGACAGTCGCCGAAAAATGGCGACATGTACTGTTCTACCCACAGTTCCTAGCGCACAAAAATCTAAACTTGCCTGTAAAAAAGCATAGAAAGAATCTGTGAAGTTCAAACTTGATACACACAGTGTTGTTAGTACAAGGAAGAGTTTTACCAAATGTTACCTTCGTAGAGTTTCTTTTAGCGGTGTAAGGTTCGCAATGCATTGTGGTAAATTGTACCGACGCCATCTTTTTCGATGTGGTCTAGAGTTGAAGGAATCTGTTGAAGGGGGGGGGGGGGAGGGGGGAGGGGTGCGAGTATCACTAATGCTGGCTAAAGGTTCTGCTTGAGCAGAAGAAGGAAGTGACACTTGTGCGTATATTCGTGCTCCAATTAGAATCAATACACTCCACTAAGAAACCTCCGCTCATCCTCTGCCTTCCTGTTGAAACCTAAAAGATTCTACTTAGCTACGTGTGGCTCTCGCGAATTCTCAGTATCCGCACCGCATCTCTGGAACAAACTACCGTCAAACGTTAAACTATCCTCAAACACTGAAAAATTTAAGAAAACTCTTAAAACCTATCTTTTATAGTTCTATTTTGTTATAGAACATTTAGCATTCTTATTATATTCATAGTTAGGATATTATTATATTTAGTTTTTACCATATTTCTATACTTAAAAGTATTAATGTTCTTACCTAGTATAATTTTATTGTTAAGCGCTTAGCACTTAACCGTTTAAGCACTATATAAATGGTATTATTATTATTATTATTGTTATTATTATTATTATTATTATTATTATTATTATTAGTGTTACGATAATAAATTTCTGTTCCAAGACAATAGAGTAAGAACGCTAATTAAGACACTATTTTTCAAAAAGAAGAGCTGACTTCACAATATATCTTAGCTGTTTGCACAGTTAAATGTGAATATTAGTCTGGCTCTTAATTTGAGAATTTGCCTGTTCCGACTAACACTCTTTTTTGACGTAAGTTACTGTTGTTTATGCCAACATCTACACGCCAAATATTTTTCTTGGGTTTTAACTTTTTCATTTTGTGTTAAAAAATCAGTTCCATTTGTTAAGTTAAATGTGACAAGATGGTTTAGTTAAATAAGGGGAAAGGTAGATAAGAGACGGTTGGAAACATTGCAGATTGAAATCTTCCGTACTGGGCGTATGCAATCTAACACGTATTGGACTGAAATACTGAATTAATGAGCAAAATAATTTACGATTTAAAAATACGTATCAGTTATCAGCGCAAATATTAAAAGAATTTATTCATCTTCACCAATATCAGAAAATGAATAAAAAAGGTATTTATAAAAACATCAGCAAACGTTTCCGATCATTTTAAGCATCACCAAGCTGATGATTGATACTGTAAGCTATACCATTTGAAATGAATAGTTCGTCTTTCGGGCCAGCTCCGCGTTATTTAAGTTATAATTATGATACAATATATAGTTAAAATGGGGTGATGATGGCAATAAAAAGCGAATAGCAACTAATCTTTGCGTGTTACTTATTTTGTGCAGCACTTTGTGGAACTACTTGAGAAGATAGTGGCCAGAAACAAATTGAACCAAAAAGCTGCTGAGGTTCAAATGCAGGTAAAGCGCGGAATGTTGATGCTGCACACAAGTATTTGTTGAGACAGAACTATCCGATAATCTTTGATAACAATATTTTTTGCTAATATTATCTGAATATTATCAGTTGTACACCACAAAGAACATATGAAGCGATTGTTTTCACCAAATGATGCATAAATCAAAATTGGTAATCCGAGGTGTTGAAGTTTTTTCAGGACCGAGCAAATTTGTCTAGCAGTAAGATAAATGCAATAAAAGGCTAAGAAAGTTTTAAAAAGTTAAAAATGAACGTTTTCGACGCTAGATCATCTTCATCATTTTAGCGAAACCATGTGTCAACAGTAAGATAAATATTTAACCAAACTTAGCAAAATAATAATAGGTTCAGGGTGTATTTTCTTTTTCTTTTTTTCTTTTCCCGAAACAGTGTCTGAAGTGCTCGGCGCAGTTTGTGAAGAACGAGAGAGAGCACGCATGCCCAGACTGTAGCAGCACGATGGTGATCGAAATGATGACATCATCGTTAAATGAGAATGAAGCCTCCCGGGAACCCTTGGCCCCAGGCTCACAGCCGTCAAGCACTACCGTCACTTCTGAGCTGGAAAGGCCAGTTATTGGAACTGAGCCTTTCTTATCTTCACAAAAGACTACTAAGGAAGCCAAGAACAAAGAAGAGTTTGAACCAAGTGAGAGCAGCACAGCCGAAACAAAAAAAGATGGTGTAACTGGGTATGTTACCTGCCTCTGTGCTTTCTTCTACGTGACTTAATATGTATTGCAGATGTGCACCTTTCTAGAAAACTAATACTAACGAATTTTGGAACTGTGACACATTCGAGCAAGTTTGAAACTTAACTTTTTAGCTGTTTATGTAAATTTTTAGTTTATAAATGCTTCTATTTTGGAATTTTAAGGCATCCAGAACGCCCATGGTAATGGGCGTTCTATGCATCATTGTCATAATCATTATCATCATAACTAGTATTTATTGTTTGTATTAACAATATCATTGTTGTCATTGATAATGTTTGTTATTGTTGCCAATTGTCAGTTATATTAACAAACTCATACCCATACTCCTCCATCTTCAACCTTGTAGTAACTGGAACGCAGGACCCTTTCACCTTTTATCCTTGTAGTACCTGGAACTCTGACTTCTTCATCTTCAACCTTGTAATAACTTGAACCCAGGACTCCTCCATCTTCCATCTTTGTAGGACTCCTTCATCTTTCTTCCTTGTAGTATCTGGAACCCAGGGTTCCTCCGTCTTTCATTCATTAAAAACTCCAACCCAGGATTTCTTCATCTTTCATCCTTGTAAAACTCGAACCCAGGATTTCTTCATTTTCCATCCTTGTAAAACTCGAACCCAGGATTTCTTCATTCTCCATCCTTTTAGTATCTGAAACCCAGGACTCCTTCATCTTTCACCCTTGTAGTAACTCGAACCAAGGACCCCACCACCTTTCCACCTTGCAGTACCTGGAACCTAGGATTCCTCCATCTTTCATCCTTGTAGAACTCGAACCCAGGATTTCTTCGTTTTTCATTCTTGTAAAACTCGAACCCAGGATTTCTTTTTCTTTCATCCTTGTAGTATCTGGAACCCAGAACTCCTGCACTTCCATCCTTGTAAAACTCGAACCCAAGATTTCTTCGTTTTTCTTTGTTGTAAAACTCGAACCCAGGACTCCTCCATCTTTCATTCTTGTAGTAATTCGAACCCAGGACTCCTTTGTTTTTCATCCTTGTAGTACCTGGAGCCCAGGACTCCTTCATCTTTCATCCTTGTAGTATCTGGAACCCAGGACTCCTCCACTTCCATCCTTGTAAAACTCGAACCCAGGATTTCTTCGTTTTTCATTGTTATAAAACTCGAACCCAGGACTCCTCCATCTTTCTTTCTTGTAGTAATTCGAACCCAGGACTCCTTTATCTTTCACCTTTGTAGTACCAGGAACCCAGGACTCCTCCATCTTTCATCCATGTAAAACTCGAACCCAGGCCTCCTTCAGTTTTCTTCTTTGCAGTATCTCGTAAAAGCTTTTTTTTAATGTTATTACTATCAACAGTATTGAGGTTATTATTGTTGTTGTTGTTGAAAATTGTCTTAATGGGGTCATCAACTCTTAAATTATTCACAGAGTTATTGAGTATTTTGTATATGTGAAGTAACTGGTATGTTATTTATGTTAGTAAGTGCATACCGTATTTTTTTCAGACCCCAGAATGAAACTGTTAGCAGTTTGCTCAATTATCAGCCGTTACCTTTTACTAATGGTAATGCGTTAAAGGAAACTCGGGAAGTCAAGACCTATTCCGTGTCCAGCTCGCAAGATTTTATTGTCGCCTCAAACAGTGACAAATTTGCAACAAAAAGCTCTTCTCCCCGAACTAGTGCGTTAAGCAGCTCATTGAAGCTTGCCGAGGAAATGAAAGCTTTGACAGTTTCAAAAACTGGATTTGTAACGAAGCAAGATCAGAAACAGTACAATAATGATTCAAGCGCTCTTCAAGACCAGTCTGTGCGTGATAATAGAGAACGCTTTCTCTATAAAGCCCTAACAAGTGTTTCACCTACGTCTTTTTCTGCTCCTATCAACCCAAACGGGCTTAAAGCTCTTTCTCGAAGTGTTCCCGCAACTAGTACATTAGCGAAGTACCCTCGCAGGAAGAACTCTTCCAAAGAGCAATTTGGAGAAGTCTCAAATCAGTCTACTGCTTCGCCCAAAGTGGTCCAAGCTAGTCCAAGCCCTGGGATTTTTAAGAATCTTTTAACAAGACTTGGTGGCCGCCTCTCAGAGCCTAGCAGCGAGGGAAGTGTTAGCAGCTCACAGAACAGTTCCCGTCATGGAGATTTTTCTTCACGTGCCACCACGCCAACCATCGCCAGACCTACACTTGCGTTTCACATCTCAGAAGATGGGTTTTCAAGTTTGGATCATAGGCTCAAACTGTTTTTTGAAGTTTCTCTCTTTACTGGTGGAAGCAGAGAAGCCTTCCAGTGCTTGATAAAGGTATAGCTTTGTTTATCTAAGACTATACCAAAATAATATTTTTTATCTTAGACTATACCATAATAATCTGTTTATTTTAGGCTATACCATAACACATCTTCTGTCTGCCCTATTTGGTCATCGTTTTGAAAGATTACCTTCCCTGTTAACGTTTTAAAGGTGCCTGCTCTTTTGGGCTATCATTT
This sequence comes from Hydrozoanthus tunicans, assembly GCA_026413305.1. Classification (NCBI taxonomy): domain Eukaryota; kingdom Metazoa; phylum Cnidaria; class Anthozoa; order Zoantharia; family Hydrozoanthidae; genus Hydrozoanthus; species Hydrozoanthus tunicans. The sequence goes on along the minus strand of JAOBAT010056324.1, from coordinate 17,338 downwards.
TCAATCATTACTGGCAGGGAAGCCTTCCAGTGCTTGATAAAGGTATTGCTTTGTTTATCTAAGACTTTACCATAATAATCTTTTTTTATCTTAGACTATACCATAATGCACCCGTGTCTGTTCTTTTGGTCATCGTTTTGAAAGATTACCTTCCCTGTTAATCTCTTAAAGGTGCCTGCTCTTTCGTGCTATCATTTTCAAAAGAATGGTGTTGACTGTGCTCGCCCGTAGGCGGTAAAAAAATCTTTCAGATCTTCAGGCAAGCATCATTATCAAGCCCTGAGTTGTGATCTGTTTTTATTTGTATTTCAGGTACCCGTTGTTCTGTATGGAAGTAACAAAGAGATGCAAGCTGTCCTAGTTGTGACAAACACGATGTGCTATATATGCAGATTGAAAGAAGTTGGGAGGTGAGTTCGGCATGAGTAGGCACAGAACACAATACATGATACATTTTGATCTCGTACCGTTTGGCCAATTAGCTTGAAGCGTTTCACCAAGTTTTACATACGCAATAAGTAAGTTGTACGTCAGGGTTTGCGTCATTAAAATATAAAACAAGATGCAGTTTTCACCGGTCGGCGGCCCAGTGGCCGAGCTGTTAGTATGTTCTACTCGTAATCCTAGGGTCACGAGTTTGAGCCCCGGTCAGACCACTGTGCCCTTGAGAAGACATTTTACGTGACTTTGTTCCAGTCAACTCAGCTGTATAAATGAGTACCAGTTCTGCTGGGGGTTTACCTGCGATAGATTAGTGTCCAGTCCAGGGGGAGTCAAAGACTCTCATCCGCTTAACGCTACGAAAACCAGAGATAAGCACTGGCTCTGTGAGTCACTTGGGCTCGAGGAAATATTTAGTTTTAGCTATAGCTTTCACCGATAAACACTCAATCCGCCTTAGTTAGTTCTATTAGAACAGTTTTCAGTATATGGTTCATTACTAACCCCTTCCAGCTTTCGGGTTATTAGAGTTATAAGAAAGGCCAGTGTTATGTTTGTCGTTCATGGTAGAAGCAGAATTTTAGAGCACAATTTTTTTCCAGTGGTACACCAGCTGAGTGTCTGACCAGACTTGCTGCCCACCCACTTGAGGACCTTCGGTACATCGACTGTGGCATTGGCAGCCAGGTGAGTGGAAAGGAGCCCAAGGGGAGGGGCGTTTATTGTTGTGCGTTTTGAGTTCATGTGCGTCCTCGAGCAGCTGAAGGTTGGCTTAGTCATAGTCCACTGCCCTTATGCTGGCAATAACGAGTTTAATATAAAAGGACGGCAACACCGACGCGGATGACTTACAAAAATCACACCTTTTGTTTGCCCTTTTCAACCACGTATGGCTAGTTTGCTTTCAATTTTGTCCGAGTTACATTATTGAAACATATTAATCTTTTAGAGTTTCAGGTTAGAGTTTGATGATGAGGACGGCTATTATGTTTTCCACGTTCGCGACAAGGACCGTTGTGAAAAGTTCTTGGAATTGTTTGTTGGTGAGTTGAGACTGGCGCCACTCAATTTGATTAGATATCACATGCCATTTAAAGTATGGCCTTGCCACGTGGAGTGGGAAATAGTTCGAGTTTTGCCGATTGGCAGCAACAGCAAGAAACCCATCAACGCACACAAAGTACAAATAGTAATAGGATGGTAATCTGGGATAGCCATTGTGGCAAGCAAGAAGAGAGGTGAAAACTGACATTGTGAGTTCGCATGCTATTTCAAAGTTGCCAAGTTGCAAAGCATTCGATCTTTTCCATTGCCATTTGGCAACTTTAAACCTCGGTGGGAATCGAACCCTCGACCTTAGAGTGAGATCTACGTCGCTCGAAGTCGACGCAGTAGACAGGGTTCGTCCGGGTCCTTAAAAACCTTAAAAGTCCTAAATTTTCACTTTTCAAAATTTGAGGCCTCAAAAGTCCTTAAATTTTACAAAAATCAGTCATGGTCCTTGAAAAGTCCTTAAATTTTTGCTTTTTCACTGAATTTGGTGTTTTGTTTGAATCACGAGTCATGTACTTAGCTTACAGTTTGTTGAGTTTGAATGAAGACTACGTTGTTGTCATAAAAAGTGCACTGTAATAGTTCTGCTTATGTAATGCCAAATCAAACCTTTGCAGTTCTATAGACTTAAGTGTCAGGTCTGTGAATAACAACAACTAAAACGTGCCTATAACTATATAACTGTGTCAAGGAAAACGGATATCGAGAAAAAGTCATGTTTTAGGTCAGTTCTTGTGGTTGATGTCCCATGGCTTAGGTCCTCGAAAACCAATAATCTTACCTTTAAAAGTCCTAAAAAGTCCTTAAATTTTGCTTTGAGTAAAGCGGGCAAACCCTGAGTAGATCAAACTCGAATTATTCCCAATGTCCAGTGACAAGACCTCAATATCTTGTGTTGTCTCTTCTCGGCGTTGTTTGCGGTGTGCGCCACAACACTATTCGTATAGTGCAAACAGATAGTTCCTTGATGAAAGGGAAAAGTGTATTTTTGGCTCGTTCATTTGTTGTCTGTTTGCTTTTCAGTGTCTCTTTATAAGATAAAAAGCTTTTGAGTTCAATTGTTAATATTCTATTTGCTTAGTTGTGGAGCGCGTCTGTTGTTTTATGAACTAGGTTCGGCGTTTGCATATTTGACAGGATAGTTAGTGTTGTGCTTGGTTTAATATCACAAAATTGTTTGTGTTTTGACACAACGGCAGCAAGGACAAACAGTGCTGTTTTGCTAAATTGAAAAAAAGGAAAGGTGTCGAACCAAAGCAGCTGTGCGGCACAGCTACTATTTATCATATCGATACTGATGAAACACCGTTTTTCCCTTTTACTAAAAAAATCATATTTTCATCGCGCGCAGTACGGTGAAGATACTGTTTTGTGTGAGGATATTGGCGTCGCCATGGTTACTATCATGATAATCAATTACAAGAGAGTTTCCTACTAAAGCGTGCGGCTTCGCTCACTCGTGAGAGTACTTTCAACACTAGAGAATAGAATTCGTATCACCAAGCAGCCATATAATATCCTTTCTACACCCATAACTATCGTGCTTTATACAGCCACTGTGGACAAGCGAAAAGCGAAAATTGCCAGTACTGCTGTCTGTGTGAACAAGAAAGACCCACAGACTCTGGCGCACATCAGGTGAGTGATATCATTTGTCATTCCAACACGGAAATTGAGTGATCATATAAATTTTGCTGTCTTCGTTGTTGCGTGTTTTTCTACAGTAATCATTACCCATTTAGACATGATATCGAGCACAGGGAGTAGCGTAGAAGGCCGAACGCTTTTATCCGATTCTCGTAAAAAGGAGCTTGGACAAGAAAAAACGAGCTTCCTTGCCGATCTTTTGTAATTTTATTAGTATTTTGTTTTTTGGTTTAGAACGCCATTTTCTGAAACTAATGCAATTCTAAGAGTAGCTGTGCAATTGTCGACATGTCACCTGTTCGACTCTTAATCCCAGTATCGCAAGTTCGAGCCCCGCTCAGACCACGGTGTTGTGACCCTTAGAAAGACACTTTACGACTTGTTCTAGACGATTCAGCTGCGTACATGATCAGTTCCTTCTGGGCCCAGTTGTCCAAAGGCCGATCAGCGCTAATCCAGGGTTAAATTTCTAACTTACGTTCTTATTTCAAGGACTTATTACATGGACTGATTAGAACTGTAGTTTTGGAATTGACAAGTTTTTCCGCGAAATATCTAAACAGCATCTCACAAGAACTGTAAACCTTTCCTTAAAGAAGAAATAACTGCTCGGTTTTTGGCTTAACCCAGGGTTAAAGTTGACCACCCCTTGAAAAAACCAGCCCAGAGGGCTAACCTGTGATAGATTAATGCCCCGTCCAAGAGGAGTAGAAGATTCATACGGAAATCGGAGATAAGCGCAGGCCTTATAGGCCAGTTTACTCGTGAAAGGATCCAGCTAGTTGTGCAATTATGCACAGAGGGAAAAAGTTGAAATGGAAAAAAATCATATTTAATGCTACTTTACTTGGTTTGGCTTCCAGTTTTGGTCTTTGTTATTTTTTTTGGCAACGAATAAACCTTTTACGTTGCAAGGCACTAACCTAAGGGTGTATGGAGCTGATCTTAGGATCAAACGAGAAGCACAAACTAACATCTTCGTATAAGCAGCGACACTGTAAAGTGTCATTTGAGAGTTGGTCACTGAATAGATTTCGAAATTCTCGCGTGTATATGGTCAGTAATGTGTAGATCAAGTCAATAATAAAAGTGTCACTCATACCGACTCATTGTGTTGGGAGGCGTTTCTGTTTGTATTTTCAACGCAATATGTTTCTGAAGTTCCCTGTTTGGCCCTAGGTCGCAGGTGTTTGGAGTTACAGAGGAACAGCTGACAAACAAGGTAAAGGTCGTTCAACAGTTCTGGGTTAAAGATCACTAGTTACTGTAGGCATTAGAAACCTCTTTCCGTGATATAAACGCGAGATCGAGAGGGGCTGGAAGATATGCAAGCCCTCCAATTTAGTTTATTATCAACCTATGAAAAACAGCAATTTGAGTAGCTTTGTCAAGTTTTGTCAATTTTATTCTATTACGGTTCATGCACTTTCGAGGAGGAAATTAAATGGTTTTTATCTTGCTGGGTTTCTTCATCTTAGGGGGAACGACTACACGAGCAGGCCGTTCTCTTCACCGATCCACCACTCATCAAGGATCGCAAGGTTAGTGCATGCCATGTCATACCACGGCACAACTAGTCTCTTTGGTGAATTTTTTATGAAGTTTTTTATAGTTTTTTAAAAACATAGTAAACAAGTTGTTAGATTTTGTAAGAGGTTTAAGACATTATTCTAGCGATGCTGATACAGCTTCATTATCATTAATATCATTATCAACACCGTTGTAGTCATCATTACCATTGTCATCATCATCACCCATTATCATCATCATCATTAACCTTTTATCACCAATATAGCCATAATCATTATCAACCTTTTATTTAATCACCTTTATCATCATGATCGCCATTAATAAAATCATCAACCTTTTGTCATCATTATCATCATGATTGCCATTATCGTGATCGCCATTAATATCATCATCATCAACCTTTTTATGATCATTTTCATCATCACCTTTTCATCATCAGCGTTATCATCTAAAACATCTTTACCATCACCACAGTTGTTATCTAAACTATCTTAATTATCATCATCATCATCATCACTACTATCATCATCACCATTACCGCCATCTAAACCTTCATTATTGTTGTTGCTACAAAAGTGCTCGGTGTAACGACACACTGAAAGTCTTGTGGACATTAAGTCACTTCCCGTCTAGCTTTTAGTTGCAGGCTGTCAGATTGTTTTCTACTGGCTCTAATCTTACAGGCAAGAATTGAAAGTTTGACAAGAAAAAACATGTTTTGGCCTGAACTCCGAACTTTATTTACAAAATCATTTTTGTTTTTTCCGTTTGATTGGTTAAGAGCATTACTGATTACATCAGAGTGTTGCTTGAAGCACCTTGTTCGAAGTCACGCCCTCGCCCTTTGCAGAATCTTTCATATCTTCTGCTAATTGATTGGCATACAGCAATATTGCTTACCCTTAAACTGGGGGTGCTCCTCCAGTCTTTTTTTTCACTCCATTTGGAAACCCAATTTTTCCTTCCCTACCTTTTTCGAGATCGCATCTTTGCCCTTTACGCCTGTCACAGAACCATTGATTATTCGTGCTGTTAAATTGGTTCACAATAGTGTCAAATTGAGAGTTTCCCATCAAACACCTCTCGTTCCACAGGCAAAATGGCTAAGAAATAAGCCTTGAAACTGATTAAATGATTAGAAATTTATTTATCTTAGTGGGTTCGATTTAGAACGACGAGCAATCTAAAAAACTGAAACATAAAAGAATAGGCTTTATGCATGCTTATGTCAAACAACTCCAAGCCTCTCTTTCGAATCACGAAAGTGATCCGAAAGCGTCCACAGATGAAAAGAATTATTTCGTGAACACGGTTTGCACGTGCAAAATGCTCACACCTATTTCTTGAATACGAGGCTTGGTGGTGAAATTGACTACTATGACGTCAACATGCATAAGGCCAATTACGTTTTGTCTTTTCACCAGAGTTTGCTCGTTCGAAGTCATCCGAATTGTTTTGTTGGAAAAGAGTTTGTAGACTGGTTGTTGAGATGGCAGGAAGTGAAGACCAGACAGCAGGTTCGTGTTACCCACCATGTTTGCAATTGTCACGTTGAATTTTTCGATAATTTTTTTTTTT
>JAOBAT010056324.1:0-10989 GCA_026413305.1 Hydrozoanthus tunicans | reverse complement strand
GAAGACCAGACAGCAGGTTCGTGTTACCCACCATGTTTGCAATTGTCACGTTGAATTTTTCGATAATTTTTTTTTTTCAGATAGGCCCAAACCTTAGGCTACCCTTATACTGCAAGAGGAACCGCATTTTAGGAGACTTATGGCTTAAGTTAAAAAAACGCAAACTTTGAAATTTTGGTCAGTAAAAAGTAATCTTTTTGGGAGATGTTTAGGCAAGTACCAACAATCAGATACACGCCAACGCCTTTTTTTCTGAATAATGAGCGTATCCAAGTGCTCCGTTTGCTGAACTCGTCTTGTCCTTGCAGGCTGTTGAGCTAGGTCAAAATTTGCTGAACGCAGGGATCGTGGAGCACGCTTCAAAGGAGCCGTATTTTGAGGATAAAGACCAGTTTTATAGATTCACCGAAAAGCGCCAGGTATTTGTTTGTGTGATTAACAGAATGCGTGACAATAAAGCCGTGACTACACGATGCAACATTGCTTGCAACTGAAACCCTTCGTGTAGCCACACGGTGAAACCGTTGCGTGCAATCTTGCAGGAGTAGCAATTCTCCCATTGTGTGCAACGTTGCATGCAATATTGCACCGTGTAGCCACGGCTTAAGCGTTCCCTGCAACAGCACGAGTGCGTGACACTAACTGTTGCCTGTAACAGCAAGAATGTGTGACACTGTTGCCTGCAGCAACATGAGTGTGTGACACTTAATCCTGCAACAACACTTACTGTTGCCTGAAACAACATGAGTGCGCGACACTATCTGTTGCCTGCAACAACAGGGATTAGATAGTGAAAGACAACCAACCTATTGTTGATCAATATTAGCCGTAGTTTTTTACTAGTACTTAAGCACTTTTCCACATTGATTAGTTAACCCCCCTGCGGACCCGAACATATACAGACAGCTACAAACGAGGCATAGACATTTGTTTCGCCTTTAGGGTTCTTTTACTTCCTTGGAGATGTCATGTGAAACCAACAAGAGAATCGAATATTTTTTTGGCTTGTAACCAATTGAATGTTTCAAGACCATTATGATATAAATTATATTAATAACGATTATAGTAGCAGTAATAACAATAATAATGTTGATAATAACAGTATTGGGACACAACAGCAGCTCAAGGACCGACGCCCCTTTCGTCATTTTTTTCATCTTAAATCATTAATTTCAGATCAGTTTCCAATTCGCTGCTCGTTTGGTTTTGTAACTTTCTAGACCAACCGATATATTTTTTATTTTGCACACTTCCTCACCCCTCCCCCTCCCCCCCAAATAAAGAACTCTCCCCTTCTTTTATGTAAAACTAGCAACTGAAATCTACTTAAATTTATCTCGGTCATTAGAAGTGCTGTACTTTGCTACTCAGCCACATTTCTTCCTCATCAGCCCAACAATGTAAATGGCGAGGAAGAGGAGGACGATACGTCCAGTGCGGAGATTGGGGAGAGCCTTTCAGACTTTGACTTAACCATTGAGCTTTTCCTTATGGTCAGTTATTCTGGAGATGAAGACAGACCAGGTAAAGTATTGGACGTTGTATGAATATGTCCTTTTCATTAAATGCGCTTAGAGAAACATAAATAAAGGATTTTACACGGTGGCGCGAAATTCGTCTTATTATCTAGATACGAGAGTTTGTTTAAGCTGAAATGAGCGGGAAAAAACAAAGAAGTGACGTCAGTGATATCTTCACTAGTAAGGATATAGAAAATATGTCACTCGTATCCCGGGTGTAGTTTCGTATGGAATCTACGAGTGGCGTATTGCAGGGCCGGGCTTTGCTTCTTCTTTTGCATTTGATATTGCGGCGGCGCTTGTAATCCTTGACGCTGTATGGTAACTTCTGTTTATTATATAAGTACTGAGGTATATTCATTTGCAAACCATGAAATAAAATTCGTACTAAAGGTTTTTCCTTTGTTATGTTTCGCGTCACGATGTTTTTTTTCACATGTGAAAAACATCGTATGGCCAATCATAGCGCTGGTACGATTTTTTCACTAGTGACAAAAGTCGTATTGAGTTTTCCCGCCTTCGCAACTGCTCTTTGTTAACAACCGTTTCAATGGCTGTGCCGACTTCTTCAAGATTTTCTCAAGTTTCGCTGTGCTAACTCGTTCGTAGCGAATCTTCACAACTCGCGAATAAATATCGTACGCGTTCACCAACCATGAATTAATTTCTATATATTAACCAGCTGGAAGGTTTGTATGGAAAACATTAAGCTCTAATCCCTCGACGCTGTAAGATATTCTCTGTATATTAACCATCTAGAAGGTTTGTATGGAAAACTTTGATTTGAGTTATTGATTTCTAATTCCACGACGCTGTACAATATCCTGTGTATACTAACCAGCTGGAAGGTTCGTTGGACAAAACCTGGCCCGAGTCATGAAGTGTGGCCATCAAGCATTAGTATGAAAAATGTTTTTTAACGTAAGTTGGGAAATAACTGATCACATGATTTAATGAAAATATCAAGGTTGCTTGTAATAAATCAATTTTGTACTGGAGAACGTCATCTTGACCTCCATGTAGCCATGTATGTCCTTTCAAAGGCGTGCTTGACGCAGCTTCTAACTTTGTCGCCTAAATGGAAGCTTGCCCCCATTCAGCCCTTGAAGAGATTTGCTTGAAACTGCTTGACTTTTTTTTACTGTATTTGGAGGCAATGAAGTTGGTATATGCTGAGTTACTGCTGTTATGTCTCCCTTGCCTTGCAGGCGAGTTGTGGAACCCGGTGTCGATCGTGGTAACAAAGACCCATTTCGCTTTGGCTGAGCAGAACCCTCAGTGGCCGTTAGCGCGGGTCCTTCCCCCGCCCCCTTCCCTGAAAGAGCCGCAGTTTGTCTGCCTTGCGAGGCATAAAATAACCGACCTAACAAGCCTGGTGAGTGTAGTGTTAATCTTCGACGCGGGAACTGAAGCATTGATGGGGTGAAGCTTTCTGTTCTAGTGTAAAATCTGGGAAGGATGAACGAACGCAAACTTGCAGGTGGTTGGGTATTTTTAGCGCGGAAAACTCACTAGGCACGGCGTTGCCGCCATCTTGGATTTCCTTTCTATTTTTCGTTAGTTCCCAATGCTGCTCAACCACAAAATCCAAGATGGCGGCACTTCCGTGCCCTGCGAGTTTTCCGAGCTAAAAGAACCCGACACCACCAGCAAGCAGGCTGTAGGTAGACAGGATAAAGGATAAGCACAGAAAGAACTTTTCTTCCCTCGCCTCCATCTTGTTTTTGTCACTCGTGTTCAAATGTAAACCGAAATGACAAGAATTGAGACAGAAACGGAACCTATGAACCAAATGCAAAGCGTGTTTTCCTATCCCTCTACGTGCATAAAGCATGATAAAGACTATCACCTCAACCAAAGTGACTATTTGTTTTGGAAAAGACTACTGACGAAATGTAACGATATTTTCTTTTTTGATTCATATGTACTAAGACGTATGTATCTCTGCTCTGTCTGCGATTTTTTTTTCTCCGCTTCCGTTACAACTGTGAAGAATTTAGTTGCCGATCTTTTGATCATTTGGTTGGATTTTACTAAGAACGTGATTTCACTCTTGTGTTGTTAGTTGTTAGAAATAGTTTGAAATCAACGCGTAGAAACGAAATTGTACCCGTAAAACGAGATGAGACGCGTTTTTTCTTGGTGTTCATATACTTTGCAATTGAGATTTTTAAATATAAAGAGTTATTTTATCCTATTGAAAGGTAAATTTCTTTTTTTAAAAGCCAGAGCATGGAAGGGGAATCTTTTTTAAACAGTCTAACTTGTGCTTTAAATAGAACACACCAAGGAGTTTAACCGAACTTTTATTCTTTCTAATGCAGGATTTCTATGAAGATTCCCCGTGCTACGTGGGAATTGCAATCACTGACGAGGTAAAACTGCAACTTTTTACAATCTTCATGCAAAAAATTGCATTATGTACAAACAGCACCATGCAGTCTTTTTTTATTGCCAACACACTGATATTTACAATGTGCATTTAACATTGCCGAATTAAACTTTACAGCGTTACGTCAGGCAAAATTTTATCCTCAAAAGATTTAAATGTAGGCAAACCTAACGCTATTTATAGCACGGTCTCTCATTGATTTAAAACTGAATATAATAATGTAATATCGTATTTGTTGCTAAAATTACATAGAAATGTTTAGCTGTGCTATTTACAGTATTAGACTATCTATAAACAAAAATAAGATTTAGATAAATGTGTTTTTGTACGAGACTTAAAAGATCGTAGGGATTGTTGTGTTCTGATATAATACAGTAGACGATTCCAAAGATAAAGGCTTGAATAAGAAAATGCACGGTCGTGCAAGAGTTTTGCACGCACAGACAGCAGGAATAGCTAACAATAGAGAGTTGTCGCTTCTAAATGAGTTTGCCTGACGGTTTAAAAGTTTTTTTATGTACAGTAAAAAATACTATATCACCAATTGCAATTTCTACATATTCAAATGCATCTTACAAACTCAATCTCAACATAACAACTCAGAGGTCTGTAAGTTACACAGTTTAACCGTATAGATTGACACAAAAAAATTGGTTGTGTATGTTTCTGGCAGAAACTGTAAAATGAATTTTCTTAATTTTTTTATTATCCAACATTTTTAAAACAAAAACAATTTTATCAGTATCCCGGAAACCAAACATATGAAGACAAATAACAGGAAAAGGGTCTCGTGGAATTAACAGAAATCGAATAATTCAAAGAGCGAATCCAACTACTTCGAGCTTGCCTCTGTCAATGGATTAGATCAATTAAAGGGTGAATTAGGAATTAAGCAATACTTTGGAAGAAACTAGCTTTAAAAATAAAGTAAAAAAAAAACAAAAAAATAGCACTGAAAATACGGACTTGCGCAAAAGCCAAAAATTCGAGATAGTGTTTTTTTCTGTGACAAAAACTCGGCTGACGGCATTTCCTGTGAGCACTATGTTTTTGGTCGATTCAATCTCTCTAGTCTATATCATTTGAACTTAGTTTGAAGTGCTACCCTACAATGTGCATGGTCAGTGAAACAAATAAAAACAAAAATCAAACCAGCATAGAAATGTAGCGTGAAATTAGAGCGAAACTAAAGCCAATTTTAGCTTTTTGATTAAGTTCCAGTCAAGCCTTGAAAGTCTTAAATCTAATTAAAGAGCAAATTTGAGTTGCCAAGCATTTTGTAGGTTTGTTATAATTATAGTCTATGTAATGGCATTTCCGAATTGCCAGCGTTGAGTCTTATGGGGATTTTAAATGTTTTACGCGCAAAAACACTCAATCGGCTAGGTTTTGCCAAATGACTGAAGGACCCCTTTTCCTGTTAACGCCCTGGTTTGTAACACCTCTGGTCCCCCAAAACAGTGAGATACGCGCACTGCGCATGAGAGAGAAAACGCCTTTTTTGCTATAGGCAGGTGTGAGGTTGTGCAAAGCTGCATTTGTTTCAGCTGTGCTTAACGAAATCAACAGTCACCAGTCAGAAAATGTTTTGCCTTACATAATTTTCCTTTTCTATTTCGCAGGATGCGCCATTTGAAGTCGCTGAAAGTCATTGGCTTCTCCGAGCGCAGACCCCCTCTTCACTCTTATCCCTTGTTAAACTACTGAAAGAGTCGTGGGAAAAACAATTCGGTGTGGATTTACCACAAACACTACATCCAATGCTTGAGGTAGGTCAGTGCCGCTTGGGATATATCCCAGATAGGCAAAGCAGTAGAAAACTTGGTAGACAAATGATAAGTCTCGCGAGAAAAAAAACCTGAAAAACTGATACTTTTTTCTCTCTCTCTCTCAACATTCTTGTTAGCAACAATGTTTCTCTTGTGAAAAACACAAGCTCTTCCATCTTTTTTCTTTGATTCCCTTTTTTTTTAGTTTTACGTGTGTTTAAATGTCCTTGTGTCTGTAAACATAACAGTTAATTACTAGTCCGCCTCGATTAGCTATTTGTGGATCAGTGTTGTATAATAAGAATATATAATATTATATATAATATAATACTAGTATGGGAAAATATACTTTTCAAGACGCTGTTTGTATTTATTTAGCTGTCTGGCACAACAAAATTTGACACAGAACTCCTCGCTCTAAGCAATCCCTCTCACAGGGTCTGATCTGCTGGTTTTCGCCAACAAATATGTAAGGATCATTGAGCGTGCTCTCCAAGAAGATCTTAAATCCTTTAAAAGAAATTGGTTTCATGAAAATGGTCTGATAGTCAACTGCTCCAAAAGGTTTTTGGCACAAGTCAGCGCCTGGTTAAAACTAGTAGACCTGCTTTAAAGATATTTGTAACGTTTCTTCCGGTACAAGACTTTGTCAAATGCGTAGGAGTTATTTTTGACACTAATTTGAATTGCCATGAACACATTGACACTGTCGCTTCTAAAGTATCTCGCAGACTTGGACTCTTAGGTAGAATTAGAAAATTTATTAGCATCGATATTTGTAAGCAACTAAATAATTCAATTGTTCAACCTTTATATGAATATTGCGATACTGTGTGGTCCAATTCTTTTAGACTTATCAGAAACTTTTTTTTTTATCTCTCCAGGATTAATCTTCGAGAGACCTAAGATGCTGGTGCGTAATAACACGAGACTGCCTTGCCGTTACTCTACTCGTAAATCTTTTGTTCTCAAATTTGGTTAACTGCATAATGATATTTATTTGCTCGATAAGCGATCACTTGAGGAAAAATATTGTTCCAATTACTTTCTTTCACTCTTACCAAGACTAAAAGATAATTATATAGAGACCTTTAGCAACGAGGAAGGCAACAGCGACGACGAGGGCTTACAAACACTAAACTCTCGCTTGTCTTCTTCGATCACGAATGGCTTGTTTGCTGTCTCTTTTGTCCGAGTTACGCTTTGTGAATAAAAAGAGATTTTAAAAAGCTTCCTTCTTGAAGGTAAACGAAGGTTGAAAAAACTGTACGTAGTTTTCGTAGTCTTGAGTGAGTTTAAAATTACGCTCTGTAATTGACCATTTCGAAAAAAAATGGCGGCTGTACATTTTTACCACAATGCATTGCGGACCTAACACCGCTAAAAGACGCTTGGAGAAGGCCGCAATTGGTGAAACTCTTCCGTGCGCTGCTTTGCGTATCAAGTTAAAGATTTAAGGTTTCTCTCATTGTGTTTTTATGGGCAGCTTTAGACGTTTACACGCTAGGAATTATGGGTAAACGTACAGTTCACCACCTTTTCGGAATATTCAATCAACGTACAGCTATTGTGTTCGGTCTTGTTCTCTGCCTTCCTCGTTACCTGAAGCGACCCCTATTAAGTATTTAAGACGTGATGGATATGAGGTTATTTATGGCTGGCTATAAAACGGTTTAAATTAAATAAGATTATGCAACTGCTCTACCTAATACGCTGTTTCTACAAAGAAGTAAAACAACAGTTGTTGATATTTCGGGGTTGTAAAAAATGGGAGTTGGTTTAACACAATTTAAATTATTTTGTCAATGTATAATTATAATTGTAATTTCAAAGAGTATTTTTGTATTGAAGTCAAAACGTTATAACAGGAAGTCGGGGGTTTAAAAGTTAAATAAAAGAATATTTGTAAATAGACTGTAATAAGCTAATAAACTAAATCAAACAGTTTTTCAATTCATATCTCATTTTGGTTTTTTTTTTCATTTAATGTGTTAAGTTAGCTGGTAGCAGATGTCGATTGTGGCACACCAGCTACACTCTAGTGCCCGGCAGTTTGATAGTAGAAATCCTGTGCTTCTGCTAAACTACATTGCTTTCGAAGTAATAGCTCTCGGAAGATAACCACGTTCACTTTCGAAGTACAATAGCTCTCGGAAGATAGCTCTCCTGCTTTGGAAAAAGCTTCCCACAAATTGAAAAACCTAAAAAAGACTTCTTTTGGAAAAAGGCTAAACAACACCTGCTACTTAGGCAAATTTGTTCCTAAAAGTGTAACGAAATTATACACAAATTTGGAAACGTCTTTTCTTAAAGTTTCTTACTTTGCCCTTGCAGTATTTCTTAGTTTCTGTGCTATTTTTTGCCTTTGTTACTTTGCTTCAAGCGTTTGTGTGTGAGTGAAAGCTACAAAACAAAAAACACTAAACAAGACTAGTACCTAAAACTTGAAAACCTCATGCCGTTAACTTTAATACGTCCAACGGTTGTTTTCCTAAAATTGTTCTCTAAATTTTTTTGAAATTATAAATTTAAAATGATACGACCTTAAGTATAATATGATATAGTTATATATTGTTAAGCTACAACAAACAAAAATGAAAGAAAATGAAATGAAAACAAAATTGTAATTGTACTGAGTTGAAACCAGACAGGCGCCCCCATGAAATGTCTAAGTACACTGAACATTTTTCCTTCTTTTCTCGCGTTTCTGCTTTGCGGGAAAAGGGCATTTGGACCCAGGTTTCCTCGACCTAGTATCTCAGATAAAGAAAAGTGGCAGCTAAAAGAAAATAGTTAATATATAGATTTTTCGCGCGCTTTTTGTACGACGCGAGCGTGCCGTCTATAGTTCGTGGACACACAGCCGGCCGAATCGTAACGTAAGGTTGCTCTTTTTGCCAAATTAGGCAAAGAAATAGTTCTCGGTTATAGTGTCTCCACTTGCACTCGAGAAGTAAGAGAAGCATCGGTTCGTGCTCACTCAAAAATTTCTCGAATGCTCTCCCATGCAACTTCACAAGTGCATTCATAACACGATAAACACAGTAACCATTTACTGTTTATTAACTATACCGAGAACTGCACATGCACATATATTAAATATAAACAACGTTTAGTTGGGGGGGGGTACTCCTTATGTTGGGGTGGGAGGTATTTCAGAGGTTAAAATAGTCAGTCCAGTATTTTTAGGGGTTGTTAAAGGAAAACCTGTGTTGAAAAACGAACCTGGTGTTTTTTAGGGTTGAAAAATGCGAAGCTATTACACTGCTCTTCCAATGGCCCTTGTTTTAGCAAACAGGCGTACTGATTTAAGAAGTTAAGACAGAAGACTAATTTAAATTTTTACATACAAACTCTATATGCACCCCCTCCGTCGGTAATTTCTGGTTTTGCTTTTAATGTGTTGGTTCTTTTAGTTTAGACTGCTAGACAATAGAACCATAGATGCCTTAGTATTTTGTTTACTTTAACCCCGGTACGCTTTTGTTTGAGCTTGATATTTCTGCTTACTCCCCGCCAATTTTTTAAATTGCACTTTAAGCCAAATGCCTTTATGGTCGATGTTCAGTGACCTGTGGCGTGGCATTTATCAATTTGGCTCAATATAACGTGGTCAGTTGGGCCACCGTCACGTATACGAAGCAAATAGGATCACCATTAATAGGTTTTTCAAAACATTTTTTAAACGGCTAAATCGGAATGGCCGAAGTAACTGCAGAACATCGGAAAATCTTGATTCCTGTCGACGGTAGTAAGCACTCCGAAGATGCACTGAATTGTAAGTATGTTAGATAGCCCTATTAAAATAATACTTTATTCAAATTTACAATCGTATGTAGCTCACAATAAAATTTGAAACGGTAGACCTTGATTGGTCTCGAGATCTATGAAATGAATAGTAGAAGTAATAGCAATCAAAAGTTGTGAAATGTAAACTAAATACTCTAAATTGAAATAAACAAAGAAGATTTAGTGATAGAAGTGAGAACTATATTCGAGTGCTCTTGAAGTTGGAAGCGTTTTCTTAAATTGTCTTCACACGTGTTTTCTTTGTTTCTTTAGTATTCAAAATAAATAAACACGTTTTCTCTGTAGTTTGTTTAATTGATCTTTATTAAAAGATATTTAGATGTGTTTTAGGGTTGAATTTTGGTTTCACTATGCCGTAAACAGGCGCTGTCTTCTTGATGATTGTGCACTGAAGTATGTCGCACATTTTTCAGTTTACAGTGGTTCTTTTAATTCAACTCAGAAAAAGCAGCTAGTTGTCAACTTTCTTGGTAAACAGAGGATTTCCTCTACAATTTTCAACTGAAGAATTCCTAGAAAGAACTGATAACACCAATTTCTCCATGCGTCATGTTAGTAAACATGCTTCTTCAAATCTGAATTACCTCGATTTCCATTTAGTTTCGCCTCGGGCAAAACTTCAATTCGACCTTAAAATGCTACTAAAATTTGATTTTGAAAAGCTATTAAGCACCAATATGTTTGAATTTTCAAAGACGTCCGCGTCCAACATAAAATTGCTATGGCAATATCTGCGGGTACTAAAGACGGAATATGCAAGCTTACAACATAAGCTCACTGAGTTGAGTGACGATTATTTTGTAATTGTACTCTCTAGAACTCGGCTGCAAGCCAGCCATTCTAGTGAGACACTTGACCCTTACAGCTCAAAATAACGCCCAATTCTCCCAAACTAGAACCCAATACCTTTTCTGTTAGCATTAAAGAATAATTTGCTTTTATCTTTGTTACTTTTCTACGTGTGGTCAATTTCCATTTTCTCATTACAGAATGATCTATTTGAGTTATGTAAGGATAAATTGAGGGAGAGAGAGAGAGCCTGAGCACGAGGTTATTATAGAGAGACCCTGGGAATAAAGTTGGGCCCATAAAACAAGAGAGAGACCCTGGGCACGGGGTCGCTATACAGTCCCTGGGCACGAGGCTGCTATAGAGAGACCCTGGGAATAAGTTTGGGGCATAAAAGAAAAGAGAGACCCTGGGCACGAAGTTGCTAATAGAGAGACCCTGGGTACGAGAAAATCAAGGATGGTACCATAAAAGAAGAGAGAAACCCTGGGTACGAGGTTGGGCCCATAAAAGAAAAGAGAGACACGGGCAAGAAGTTGCTAAAGAAAAACCCTGGGGACGAGATTGCAATAGGGAAGGTTTTTTGGAGAAGCCCTGGGTACGAGGTTGCTATAGAGAAGCCCTTGGCACAATAGGGAGCTTAAGCAACGAGGACGACAACGTCGACGACGGCAGTCTACAAAAAACTTATTTCTTGCTTGTTCTTATC
>JAOBAT010056323.1:0-47704 GCA_026413305.1 Hydrozoanthus tunicans | reverse complement strand
TAAATCAAGTTGGGCCACTTTTGAAATGATATAAATCAAGTTGGGCCACTTTTGAAATGGTATAAATCAAGTTGGGTCACTTTTGAAATGATATAAATCAAGTTGGGCCACTTTTGAAATGATATAAATCAAGTTGGGCCACTTTTGAAATGATGTAAATCAAGTTGGGCCACTTTTGAAATGATATAAATCAAGTTGGGCCACTTTTGAAATGGTATAAATCAAGTTGGGTCACTTTTGAAATGATATAAATCAAGTTGGGCCACTTTTGAAATGATATAAATCAAGTTGGGCCACTTTTGAAATGATATAAATCAAGTTGGGCCACTTTTGAAATGGTATAAATCAAGTTTGGCTACTTTTGGAATGGTACACCTTAATATTGGCGTGTATCGGTACTAGCATAGACAGCGTTTAACAACTGAACCGTTTTGTTCTGCTTTAATTAACAGAAACGGAGAGACGTCGTAGTCTTTCTTAGAAGCCTGCTGTAATGAAAAGTCAGCGGTCAGCAGATTCATCTTCACTCACGTTTTCTGCGACCAGGATGGTTGGATTGTATCGGACAAGCTCTAAGCAGGGTGTCATATTTGTAACCAAGAAAAACATGTGAGATTAATACAAAGCAAAGCATTTTATGAAATGTTATTCAAGCACGTTTTTAATAATCAGTCTTTCCTTTTAGTTTTACTTTAAAATTATACATTAAGAATATTTTGCGTACGTATTTGTAGCATAGCGGCCTATAATAGGTGACTTTTTGGTGCGACCCCCTTACCAGTCAATCGTTCTTGATTCTGAAAAAAAAACCTGAAAACTGAAAAAAAATTGATTGTGATGTCTTGACATGAATGGCTACATTCAATTTCGTTTATTCCTTAACTTTATCAAGGTAGTCAATCCGAACGCGCGAAAAGCATTATTTACTTTTGCGGCGTAAACTATTCCATGATACTCACCTCAAATCTAACCAATCAGAAAGCGCGCAAATCAATTTTCATTTGTGTAGTTTTTACTAACGTGTGATATTCACCTGCAAGGTAGCAATGTTCAGAAAAAACCTCACTTTGTCGTGTGTACTGCTGTGTTTATAATTCAACAATAATTTATATCATAAGAAAGTGCGATTCTAGGGCCTGTATTGATTTATGCCACCATTCAATATCCGCGTTGGCATTTACAAAGAATCGCTTTTGTTTTTTTAATTCAAACCAAGGAATTTAAATTTAAATTCTTCTGAGCTGTCTCGAAAGCAATACTTGAAGGTTGTTCGTCTTTATAAGCATACTTTCCCGCTGCCATTTTGCTTTGAAAATTATTGTTGAATAATAAAACAAGCCAACTCTTTTAGGCTGTTTTTTATAGAGCTACGCAAGCCTTCGGTTGCAAAACTGTTCCACTAGTGTCACATGTGTCAAATATTCACTTTCGGACAATTTTTCAGCTTTGTGCCTGTCAAGTTCGTAACATGAAGCGTGCAGGAGGTTTAATGTACCTTATTCGTGATGACGTCACAATAGCGTTTTTCTGCACTGGTTGTGACACTTAGTTGTTAAACGCAGCGTAATGAACATTGAAGTGAATAAACATCTTAGAACAGAGAATACGAACTGCTAAACAGTAAAACAAAATAGATCCAAAGCTCCAGCGACCTCATATAGCATTTCACCATGAAGCCTCACCTTGATGCACTTGTGACCTCATCATGAATAAGGCTCATTACTAAATTTGGTTGTTAACAATGGTGTTCAAACGTTATTAAGGTCAGAAATGAGTGTTTTTCAAGCTCTAGTTTTTACGTTTTTTAAGTTATTGTATATGACGGCCAAGACTGTTTTCGCAAAGCAACAGATCTTCCTATAATAGAGCTTTACTTTGTAGTCTCAGAGAAACAAACCGCAACTCTTATTTTCTGAAGAACTTGAAATTGTGCGCTACTAATTTGGATGCCATTGAGAAGTGAGAGATTGCAGTAGAAAGTTTGTTGGGTAGAGGAGTGCGTTATATGTAAAGTAGCGGGATTGTTTCAGACTGGGGTTTCACTTCGCATCTATATACTTAAGTTATTTCTTAGACTGTGAGTTAATCAAAAGAAATTAGAATACTATAGAATGATTTAACAACTGTTGATTATACAGAATTAATAAAAACAATATGAAAGCGTTTACGATCTGTTTTCAAGGTCTCTTGTATTTTAAAGGTGGTCTGTTGGGGATCGCAGGGGCTCTTAATGTTTGTTAAAGCCAATGTGTGTGGTTTGGGATTTAATTTAATTCATAGAATTGTGTTTTGTAGCAAAGTTTCTATCCACTGCGCATGCGGGTTACAGCTACTAATATTAGGGAGTTTAAGATTTAAGGACGGCAACACCTACAAAAAACACACTTCTTGCTTGCCCTTTTCGATCACGTATGGCTAGTTTGCTCTCTCTTATGTTCGAGTTACGCTTTGTGGAGAGAAATTAAAAGGATCAAAGTGATTGATTTGAAGGTAAAAAAAAAATTAACATAATTTTCTGTAGGTCGTTCTTGTAGTCGCAAACACTTCAAAACTGAGCTTTTCACGTTGTAATTTTCAAGTCAACGACGTGGTCTTGATCCAGGTTAACACCTAGTAGTTTCGGATTACTTTTCCTCAATAATCTCTAAAGGTTCAGGAAGGGTGAACAGAAAAAGATTAAAACTCCCTCCATAAAGAAAAAAGAAGATGAAGAATACTTTCTGTTTATTGTTCCCGTAGTTGTAAAAACGCCAAAAGTAAGCTTTTCAAGACGACGGCGTGCAGATGACCAGCACGGTGCATTCCAACCTGCAGCTATTGTGTTCACTCTGATTTTCTGTCGCCGTCGGCGATGGCACCAACGCCCCATAGGTAGCGGGCATTTAACGCCCCTTACCTTATCATTGATGAAAAAGTAAGCCTGCAATCTCGGACAAAATCAATTGAAACAGTTGGTATCAATGTCCCCTCCTCTTTCCCCTACCCCTGTAAAATGTTGGTCGAAACAGCTATTTTGTCCAAGATTACGGGTTTTAGCAGCCGTGGACAGACACAGCTGTTTCGGCTTCGTCGGAATGGCGCAGCTAACAAATAGGCTCAAGTTTCCAACGCAGACTTATTTCATGACTCTGCCAAAGATGTGGTTGTTTTGCCCCAACGATTTATAATCCCGGTCCAACGTAAATAAATCGAGACTCGTTTCTATAGATCTCAAGATTACGTATTTCATGAGTTATAACATAGGGAGCAAAATTACTTCGATTTGACTGAATATAAACGGGGGCATTTTTTTCTTAATTCAGGGCAAAATTACTCGGTACTGATTCGGCGTTGACATAGTTCCGAAGATTTTCCCAAAGATTTTGAAAAACCCCTAAAAATGCCGTTTATACAACGTTTTCTAGCCGTTTTCGAAAATTTGCGAAGATTTCCGAAAATCTCAAGAGGTTTTCCGGAGAGTTTTGAAATCACAAATACGCCCTAGAAACCTCTTCCAAAGGTTTGCAAGTGTTTCGGACAGAGATTCAAAGGTTTTCGAACTCAAAAAACTTGGAATAAATAAGTGTAGTTAAGCAACGCCTTTTGGAAAAAAATGAAAACACTCTTCAAATTAATCCTAATTTTTACTCTACTCCATGCGATTAACGACTTAACCCTTTAACCCCTATGAGTGCCGAAAGATGAGTTTGTTAATTCTCCCAACTTAAGTCCATAGTATTCCTATGAGAAGTTTGGGAGAATTTCTTAATTCATCTTCCGGAGTTTTTGGTGGATGATCAAATTTCATATTCTCAGTACTAACCAGCTTGTTTTCTTTTGTTTACTGTAAGGAGAACTTAGATGTTGACAAATGCCTTAGGGCTGAAAGGGTTAAAGACTGAAAGTATTATCTAGTAAACTTTTTCCTGGTTGGGAACATTGTGGACTGATAGCCTCTGCACGGCTAAGAAAAAGTCCTGTAGTAGTTATTGGCTATTTAATTTTTTTGTCCTGTGGAAAAGGTAAGACTAGTAGTGGCCCTGTTTATAAGGGTTGGCCCTTCCACTCTGGACAACTTGACCTGCAGTTTATACGAGGTTTTGAATCCGGGACGACTTAAACCGTAGCTACACGTTGCAACATTGGCTGCAACGTTGCGCGCCATGGGAGAATTTCACCGTGTAGCCACCTTTGAAATCGTTGCACACAACCTTACGCGAAGTAGAAATCGATCCTACTCCTGCAACGTTGCATGCAACGGTTTCAACGTGTGGCTACACGAAGGGTTTCAGTTGCGCGCAACATTGTATGCAATGTTGCACCGTGTAGCCACGGCTTTAGCTCTGCGTTAACATGAAAATGTGGCCCGGGCGAGTTGACCATGGGAAATTATTTTATAAAGCATAAACACTACATTAAAATATAGCTTTAGGGCTCGAAATGTCCCGGGAAAAAGGAACAAACTGTTTGTATATGGAGAGAGATTTCCCGGATGGAAGAGATACCCGAAACAACCCTTCTTAACGTGACATCATGAAAACGGTTAGCAACTTTTTATAAAGAGTTGTAAATGTATGAAAAGTTGTCTCGCCCCGATTAACCCGGCTAGGAGAGATATCTCTTCGTCCCGAGTCAACTTTCCTCGTGTACACAGGGCCTTAGGTAACGTGGTTTACGGCCGCCGCACTGTAGGTGGGAAACATAATTTCCTTATAGAAGTAAGTAAATAATGTAAACTCGTTCAGCTCTAAATGTGTTAAATATGTTGGTAAATTCTCCAAACTAGAACCCACGTTTTACTCGTTAGCCAGTTTAAGAGAATTTTACGGTCATATCACAGCAATTTTAATTTACTGACGGTAAATGTAGACCGATAAGAGCCTGGGCCTAGATTGCCTTTTTGAACACGAGTTGGAGGAAGAACAGTCGAAAGATGTTTAGTACGTGGAAATTGTGGCAGTGAGTATATTGACTCAGCGTTATTGCAGTACATGTGGTTCAGGTGAGCGGCTATAATTTTAGAATTACTGAAACCATGTTGTTAGCGTGTTTTTTTAGAAGACGGAAACCGAGCGATGGATCATTTAAATATTTCTCTTCAGTGTTTGAACAAACAATTTGGCTGAGTAAAAAAATATTCCCGGTTTGAACGTAGCAAACTTTATATGTGGTATGCAATATGTGTAATAAAGAGGTCCACTGCTGCAAATTGTTTAAAAACCAACTTAATTGTACAATGTTTATTAATTCAGAGAAATTAGTTGTGGGACTCGTGTTCCTGATGTAGTTGTCCATCGAGAAACTTGGCCAATTTCTTTTTGACAGTACGAGGATTCCGCTGCTATTTTATAAATTCTTCATTTGTCCGTATGTATGTTGAACTGAAGCGAGTTCTTCTTTTTCATTTTTAGCTGCCGTAAGTTTGAAATTACTTTTGTTCTGTGAAAGAAACCCTAACGAAAATGACCGTCAATTTTGGCGCCATTTCGGAACGTACGCACACAGTTTTGGCGTCATTTCGGTAGCCGCTCGCAAGTAATGACGGGAAAACCACTTGGAATACTTCTCGTTGGATACCGCAGAATGTGTAACGACTTTCAAGGTATTTGATTTACTATAGAGAGTAAATGGGGCGGGTTGGCAATATCCTATACTTTCCTGAAGTCTAAATAGGCTGCGTTTTGTTTTGTTCATCTTAATTATTTACAACTTTACGCCCAATTCACGCGGGAGAAAAAAATAATTGTGTACAAGGCGAATGATGGCAATATCCTATCTTATCCTGAAGTTCAGACTGACAGTCTTTTGTTTGTTAAAATCAATTAACTATTTACATTCATTTTACACTAAAGAGTTAACTTGAGACCAGTTTAGTTTTTTGTATATATTCTAGTCAAGCTCAATGCTTTCCAACATGTATCAAGCTACAATTGTGTAGGAAACACTGTCTCTGGTCTATTAAAGCTTTGATACCTCCTTTCACTATATTAGCTTTGCAGCATGGACGAAAGTTTTCAAAATAGTTTGGTAAATGTTCTTCTTTTTTTCTGACCAAAAGGATGAAACTCTTTTTAGACAGGGTGGCCTATTCATTTTGGATACTAGCAAACGTGGGTGCCTGTATAATTAATATTTAGTCTCTCATACTGCTTTCTGGATTGTTTGGCTATTAGTCTTCTACTGCTTCTGGATAGCATGTTACTTAATCACTTCTACTGTCTCCTGGATGGCTTGGCACCTTGTCTCTTCTACTGCCTGCTGGATAGTTTGATATCTGGTCTTATCCACTGTTTCTTGGATAGCTTGGTATCTGGTCCTCTTTACTGCTTCCTGGTATCTGGTCTTATCTACTGCTTCTTTAATAACTTGGTAACTGGTCTTATCTTCTTCTTCATGGGTAGTTCTACTGCTACTGCTACTGCTTCCTGGACAGCTTGATATCTGGTCTTTTCTACTGCTTTCTGAAAAACTTGGTCTATTTTGCAACTTCCTGGATAGCATGTTTTCTATTCTTTTCTACTGCTTCCTGGATAGCTTGGTTCGGGTTTTATCTACTCATTGCTGCTTCTTGGATATATCTGGATAGCTTTGTATCTTGTCTTATCTACTGCGTCCCGGATAATTTGGTCTGTCGTAACTTGTTAATCATTAAAGAACTAACTGGACAAACATCTTGTAACTTTTGTAAAGAATAACTGGTTGAAGCATAATTAATAGCACTCTTCATTTCATTTTCTAGAATTTTTGTAGGCTAGAACCTCGATTGTCTTGTTACGCACACAGGTTTTGCTAGCTTAAATACCGTTTTACTAAGGAACTGCTGTAGTCACGAGAAGTCAAACCCAATTATTATGGTTAAAAGCATAGCAAAAACCACTTTAGTCTTGTTCTCATAAATAGTAAACGTAAAACTAGAAGTGCTAACGTTGTTAAACTGTTGTTAACGGTCCAGTTGCATGTATCTTGAATAAGTGTCAAAAACTCTTGTTTTTGCTCTTTGAATTATTGAATTTACATTGCCTATCGGTTGATTGCTCACTTTGTACTTCGCTTACCACTGAGTATAGGTAATTAAAGATGGTTTATTTATAATACAACGTGTTTGTCTCTTGTTTCAACATTGACATACTACGGAACTGCGCTCATAATTCCATGAGCATAGTACAAGCTGTTAAAGGATAACTTAGAAGTTAAGAAGCTAGCTTTTTATAGACTTTGTATTTTTCTCGTTCTGATTCAGTACTGAACCAAAAATATAGGAACATCGTGGCCTTACGGCTGCTGACCTTGGCACCTTGTAAAGAATCAATTGTTTATGTATTTTGTGAGAGGTGTAACTTCAACCATTTCAACTCATATGCAAATGGTTCATGCAATAGCGGCCTCGCGCAGCGTCTTGTTGTTCCACGCACATAGCCCCTGACGCAACTGAACGCAGTGGGGTGGGTTAAAGTCTTGTTGTTATTGGATTGTATAAGATCACGGAAACACGCGACACTTGTAATGCTCTCAAGTTGAGCCAGTAAACGTTTTAAGCAGTCGCAAAAGTTGCAGCTCTGCTACTTACTATTTGATTATGAGCCGACTCATTTGAGGTGTGTTTTGAATGAATTATTGTTCGTGTATAACACCAAGTACCTGCTACGGATGACGTAAGAGCTAAGCCAGTTTATCTTTGCAGGGGGAGATAACCTTTGTTCACGACTTGACTAAACAACCGGAGAAGTTTTAAACAAAACTAAGAAAGTTTATTCCTTTAGTGTAAAGATTGAATCCTTAAACGTCTTGTAAGGATTGATTATTTGAGTTGCTGAAAGTCTGTAAGAAGCATGCTTAGAGAGTATTCAAAAGGGTTGGCAGCATTGGCAGTTCTTTTTTACTGTCAGCAATGCAGATTTACACACGTACAAGTTTTACAGGAAATGTAGCTGCTTGCTCTTAAACTGTTTCAATACAATCTACCCGATTGTTCAGTACTCATCACTAGAGTTTTACAAAATGATGTCAAAGTGCAGAGGAATGCTTCAAGCATATTTGCGCTTTCGACACGAGAGTCTATCAGCGGTTGAGACTATAGCCAATACTGTGCTGCTAAGCCGTCCAAAATATTATTTTGAGTTTCTCATCTTTTGCACCATTTTTGGTTATACAATTCAAGGATAACACTTAAAATAGAGTTTTAAGAAAGTGCTTCCTGATCATGGAAGCTTGTTTTTCAATAAGATTATCTTGAATGTTGTTAGACGTGACCATTCGGGACTTAACCGTATTGAGTCCTTTGGCATTCTGTCTTTTGTGGCGTTTTCCTTCCGGTTCACACCGAGGGTATGCGTGCCAATAATTCTTGAAAGACGCCGCGTTGCGAAACTATTTATTTGTCAGTCAACAGATGTAGAGTAAGTATGAAAATTGATTGAACTAAGAAGCCAAAACACCAAATAAAAAACTTGACGGCACTGATCGTAAACTAAACCACTAGAGATTTATTCATTCTTTACCGCGAAACGTTTTATTTACTTCTCACAGGAGTAAACATGATGTTTGACAATCTAAATATAGAGGCTCAATTATGCACTGACTCTTGCAGTAAACACAACAACAATACCGCGTATATTAAAGATTGTTCTTATAAGTTCAAGAACTTTGATGGCGTCTTGCCGTTATAACACACTCAATACACCACCGCGAGAAGGCGTGGTCATATAAGATATGGCAATGCCAAGTTAAACCTCACTTAGTATGACCTATTCCGGAAGCTTCAAGGTATATTGTATTTTGTAATAATGACACACTGCTTAGCTTGAAGAATTATTTAACTATAAAGCTTTGCTGCGTCATGCTTAAAATTGTACGTTATACTTGACCATGACTGACTGACGAAATACCCTGTCGTTGGTTTATAGCGTAGATTGTGTCCGTGTCGCTTTCAAAAGAAAACAAATACCTACAGAATATTCCCAAGAATTTCTTGATTAGTCGATGCAAACAAATTGTGTCATTGTTTCTAGTTCTACGTTTTAAAACTTTAATGCATAGAATGGGAATCGTTAAACATACTTTTTTTACTGATTAGCATTTAGGTTGTTGCTAAACGGGAGTTTTCAAAATCAAACGGCTTGGAGTGAGGAAGCTTTTCCATCTTCGTGCAAAACGCTGTGACATGTGACAAAAAAAAAACTCTATAAAGGCATTGATTGAAAACGAACTAAAAGTTTTGAGCTTGTTATGCACGATGAAATCAGTTTTGTTTCGCTTGACAGATCTAAAACCACGACAACCAAAACTGGACGTGGCTTAAACGTTCATTAAAGCATCGTTCGTGGATAAGAAATTACAAACTTTTGATAATTCTGTAAGTGAGTTCAACATGCAAACATAAATATTAAAACGCTAAATTAAACGTTACAGGACTCTTGATTAACTTCCGAACACAAAGTTTAAACAATAGTTCTGTAAACTGATTGAAGGATTCCACGTCTCTGATGTTTGTGACATGGTCTTATTTGGCTATGTAAGTATAATTACAATATATAGATTCAAGTGCGTAATCGAAAACGACGGATTGAGTTATACTTCTGTCGGAATAGAGCGAGAAAGAAGAAGAAAAGAAGCCTAAAATGACTATCGGAGACCAGGCAATGGTAGCCAATAAAATGGAAATGGAACTTTCCGTCATTTATACAGTCTCTTGTAATTCTGTTTAAATTTTTTCAACTATCATTAGTTCCTATTTTCTCTGTCGATACATTAGTAATGTGCTGCCGACGGCCTGTACGGCGATACGTTATGGCTGAATATAGTAAAAAAAACATCTTTCAGGTTGTAACTCAGAGCATACGACTGCTATCATGGTCATTTTGAAATTTGTTATAGTTTATATATACTGTTTGTTTGTGAATAAATACGGTCATATTGAAAAGGTTTGAACGCTGATATATTGTATAGCAAGTTATCTGTTGAAAGTACACTTTTTCAAAAAAAAAAGGTCCATAAGAGAGATATTAGAGGCAGTATAAGGTATAAGTGAGCATGTGAAAGAATATAGCTGTAAATTGCACGGTCAAGGCCAGCGTCGCGGGGGATAAGTCACCTCCTTAATTCTCAGACTAAAAACAAATTCGAGTTTATTTGTAGACTAAAAGTCCAAAAATAGTTGGTAAACCTAGCTGAACGTTACGAAATTGGCCAAACAAATATCTTTCAAAACACACCCAGAATATTGATTTCTCAGCGAGCAGAGTTCGCCAAAAATTTCTCGGGGAAGCATGGCCCCGGACCCTCCTGGCGCTCGCATAAGTCTGCCTGCCCCCCCCAAACACTACGAGCTTTACCGGCCCTAATGGTTGTTTTAAAACTCGATCTATAAGGTTTATGCATCAAACCACATTTTTCAAGTTAATAAGTTAAAAGCAAAAATTTTCGTAATTTAGATACTTAGATACCGTACTGAAAATACAAACTTCAATGGAAAGTAAAAAACACCCAGAGGCGTTAAACTTCCGTTCTATGTTTAACAACTATGTAACTGGTAGAAAGGTGACGCAAGTTGTTGCTTTAGTTATAGCAGGTATAAAGAGACCCCGTTGATGTGGTCACCAACGGGCCAGAAAAAAGCTAGCAAAATATCAGGGTGGTGGGTACGTGGGTGGCAGTAAAGCGGGGTTCCACTGCGTGTTAAAAGTTGGAAACTTCTGCTTTGCAGATGATACAAGCATGGCCCAATGCAATATACTGTGTAATCTTGTAAGAGATAGTTGGAGAAAACCTCTTAAATTTGTTCAGTTTGCGTTTGATTTTTTGCAAAAATGTTTATGTTTCAATATTATAGAATGCTATTGAAATAAAACTGTCGAGTTGTAAGCAGAATAAGAAACTAAAATGCTTTGTTCAAAAATCGATTCATTCAGTTTTCTATCGAATTACACCCGAACCCTAGTCGCTACGGATCTCTTGCAAAAGGGCACATGAACGGAAAAAGTTTTCTCCATGCAGATTTAAATTAAGACTGCCAAATTGACATTTTTCGTGTTTTCATTGAAGACTACGTCAAAAAATAACGTGGGAAAATACTGAATCTACAATTTGTTTATTTACCGCTACGAACTCAATCAACAATCTGCTGAGAGACACGGAATACAGTTGAGCCAAAAATTTCCCAACATTGTCAAATGAGTGTTCACTATCGGAAGTTAATGTTCGAACTGTGTTTGCTTTCATTTGTAGACTTCCGTAAAGAACCGTATCTAGCCAATGGTGTAATGAAAAGTCTTGACAAAAGATTTGTGTTGCTGTTAAGAGAAACTACCGGTCTTAACACGTGTTGTTCCTTTGGTTTGTATACACTAAACACAGCCAGTTTACTGGTCTTGGTGTGTAGGCGAAAATAAAGCGAAAAAACAGCTAAAAAACTTCCGGTGAGCAACTAGTTCCAAAGAAATCTTATAGATTTTTCTAGCGCTACTAAAAGTACGTATTAATTGTGATTATAGCTAATACAGAAAACAAACTTCGTTGTTTCTCCAAATAAGAGTTCAATATTGCTTGAAAGTTTGGAAGGCTGTAGCGCAGACATTTTGATATTCAAGGGATCAGAATCTGGTACCAGCTATAAGGTGGCATAGTATTATAAATATACGGTTAACAACAGCTCAGATACAATTATTAATAAAGGACGCTAGCGTTAGTCTCCCACCACACATGGAGAGGACTATTTCGAAGGTCATCTAATAGTTATTAATTATTGCACGCTAACTTTTTATCCGATCATTTTGTGTGATTCTGATTATGCTAATACTCGTGAAATCTATTCTAAACAGTTACTACAAGTAATTCTGTTTAAACTTCCAATAATCGGTTTGGTTTGTTGGTTTTTCTTTCTTTGTTTAAGGCGCAGTCAAATTTACACCGATCTCTACATCTCTTTAGCATAAACGTGTTTGCACTGTTGATTGCTGGGCTTAGTGTAAATCCACCGCATGTAGATAACAGGTCATCATATACTAACAACTGAGAAAGCAATAACACATTATAAAGGAGCCAACTTACCTATAAACTATAAAAGTAAAAACAAAGAAAAACTGAAAACTACAACAATGATCATTGCATGAGGCACTAGCCCCAGGAACTCGCTCGACTGCATGGGATTTAGAAGTCGTCGTACCTCACGGAACCGTATTCCCCACGTTTAACCCACTGTTCCGGCAGTTTGATTTTCAGAAGATGTTCCTCTCTCAATAGGTTGGATATTTGCAATAGTTGTTTATTGTTGCTTTATCTGACAACTCAGAGATGTGCCTTTAGAGTTGATGGTTGTTAATAAAACCAGCCCATCTCACCTGGAGCTCTCAGTTTTCATCACGGGACTAGCTGTAATTATTCCAAATTACAAAACATTGACGTGAGAGAGCAAATAATTACATGAATGATGGCATTGATGTTTAATCCGAATAAAAGAAATACATTCACTAAATCAATAAATCATTATTGAACTGAGGACAAAAACGATCGGTTTTAGAGTGAACGCGAAAGCAGGAAGTGCTGTATAGTTAAGTAATTAAATTTATTGGTTTATCTCGCCACCAAAGCAATTTTTTTCTTTTGTAACGGCATTAAAAAGCTGTAATGAGAAAGAAGTTAAACATTTCTTGAGATTATAAGCGTCCTCAATCTACTCACGAAAAGGTTCAGCCTGAATTAGCAAGAATTTCGACACTTCAGTTTACGCGACCGTTTCAACTCAGTGTTTATAACTTTTCTTACAACTTAAACTGTGAACAAACTTGAGCAAAGCATAACCCGAACTCCAAAAAAAAGATTTAAGTTGCCTGATAGTGTCAAGTTCAATCTAATTTGACTTTAAGAAACTTTGGTTTCTTAATAAAAAGCCACAGGAGATGTTGCTTAAAATGGGTTTGCTCGCGTGCAATCAAATTCCAGTAACCGTAGTGTCTATTTAAAGCTGTACGGAGGTGCATTTTTTGTTGGCCATCCAATACAATCATGCTTGAACACAGCGCGGTCCATTGTCCATCTCACTGAGTGGGAACGTTCTAGTTTCGTTATTAGAAAGTATAACTTAAAAACTTAAGACTACCATGAACTATGTAATTTCTAAATTGCTTGTTTAGAAATCAATCCAACTGAGTTGTCGGTCGTTCCTCGAGGTTTTCTCTAAGTATATTTATTGATCAAATTCTTTACGTGATCTTTTACTTTTTAAACTTCGCGAATTGTGTTTGGGAAACAAAGAAAGCCCTCTTTCTCTGTTGATACAGCGAAAATATTAATAATAGCATCCTTAGCTGGGTTTCGGGAAAAAATGAGAAAGATTTAGCAATGCACAAATTAGATTTATCTACAATAAACCAAAACCAAAACTGCACTTTTTAAAATACACAACTAGTCGACAACCGAGAAAGCTGGTCCAGGGTAATTGGCGCTGTTTTCGTCTTGAAATGAAAAAGAAACTTATTTGCTTTTAATCATCAGTAACGAAATAAGTTCTTATTGAATTGCAATGCAGAGAGAGAGAGAGAGACTATTTGACCTGGTGAAGTTAATCCACAAATGTAAATGTAATTAAACAAGATCTCAAGAGTAACTGTAAT
Organism: Hydrozoanthus tunicans; assembly: GCA_026413305.1. NCBI lineage: Eukaryota > Metazoa > Cnidaria > Anthozoa > Zoantharia > Hydrozoanthidae > Hydrozoanthus > Hydrozoanthus tunicans. Next base: position 34,118 of record JAOBAT010056323.1, on the reverse strand, counting down.
TGTCAGTGGTTTCGTAGAGGTTTGCCATTCAAAATGTGAAAATGGAAATAAATCAAATCGAATCATGTTATAGTCTGCCTTCACAATGACTGCTTTTAGAATAATAAACTCAATCAAACAAACCGTCAGTTGTTGTTTAGGAACTTAAAATATTAAAAGAGTGTAAATTGCTGCTCTTCCGCAGCTGACATCTGCCTCGTAGTGGAAATGATACGAAATAATATTGCTTTAGTGGACATCTGCAGCTCCGCGGGTTATGAAGTTCTGTTAAAAGAACAAGTGAATTCTAAGTGGCTTAGAACGGAAACCAATAAAGTGCCCACATCCGTACCGGAATCTTTGTAAATTTCATAATTATCTCATGTTGATATATTCCCTTACTTGACCGTTTTACAAGCTAGGAAAAGTTGACATCGAAGTGATATTGCAGGACAAGTTATCCCGGCATGGCAAGAATTAAAACGTCAAAATGTCATGAGACAAATGCTAAATTTTAATAAATGGTGTTATTTGGGCTTATTTTAAAATGTTGCTTTATACAGTAAGCAATTGCTGCCTCGCAACGTTTTGACGCTTATAATTGAACACTGAAATTAGCTTTAGTGTTGTAGCTGCCTTTGTTCTCAGAGAAGTCTGCTATTTACATAAGAACATGCTATTCACTCAAAAGATTCAGTGAGTAATTCTATGAATACTGCCTAAGTACACAGAAGTTTAAGCATTATCAAATGCAATTTTATTAACTATATTTACAAAGCCGACTATATCAACACCGCTTCATACAATGACATTCTTTATGAAAAAAATGATTGCAGTTGTGTTAATTGTAGTATCTATTTTAAGTTTTAGCCTTTAAAAGCAACTGCGAGTTTATGGAATGGTGCTCTTTCTTTCTTAGCTAAATTACTTTAACACCTCGTAAAGAATATATGGTTATGGACTTTGTCGCATACACTCAAATTGTGAAAGCTTACAACAGCTAATGTCTAAGTGAGCAATGGCTGCTTGTTGTTGATATTGATAACAAAAACTTTAATATTATTTGCACTTTTATGCTAGGAAACTTTACGGTTGTTTTAAACCTTACGATAGATCAGAATATTTAGCATTTAAAACCAAACAATGATCTTTTTTAAATGTGAGATTAGCTTTCAAATGTTTCGAGTATGTACTAAAATACAGTAACTTTTGTAAGCCCAAACTATTCATACGATAGACAAGTTTTAAGATTTGTAACCTTTTCTGATTCTACCACAATTCGTGCAGCTAACGCATGAAATTGATATACAGGCTTAGACCAGTATTTATCTATGACAACCGCAAGAATGTTGATAAGTCCCGGGCAAAGTTGTTAAGTTAGAGTAGCTCCGAGTGGTGCTGGACTCTCCAAAACGGAAAGCGGTGCTTGGGTAGGCAAAGCCGCGGGTACGCGACTCGTCGCAGCTTCCCACCAGACCGAACCGTGGTCGAATGGCGGTTTGTGTAAGGTTTGTCCTATCAAAGTTTGAACCATAAGGAAGAGGCAGGGACATTTCAGCCAGGTCTTCTGAAGTTCGGATGTGCTGGTAAGGGTATGTTGTTAGTCCTGGGGTGAATGTGTGGTACAGGAAAGGATTGTCACGGAACAGAAAAGAGTGACTACACTTTGGTCGACGTGGTTTTCTTCTTCTGCGGAAGTTTCCCTTTGTAAACTCGGGCAGGTCCTTAGGGTGAATCATCCAGTAATGGCCCTTACCATTTTCTGCTCGGCTGGCTTTTACGAAGCAGTCATTGCTTGATAAATTATGACGTACGCTGTTTCGCCAACCGGGCCCCTTCTCTTTATCAAAGTGTGGGTAATGTCTAGCGATGTAGCTGTAGATCGAGCTCAAAGTCATCCTCTTAGTCGGAACACTGAGAATCGCTTGAGCAATAACAGCGACAAATGTCTCGGAACTCCGATCGTCTTCTTTAGAGTTCTTGTTTCTTTCATCACCTTTATCGTTCTCTTTTGAGTTACTTGTGACTTCAAAAGAGGAAAGCTCTTTTTCCGATTCATTTTTGCTGGCAGTCGGCCTCTCGTCCTCGCTATTATCGAACTCGGCTGCCTCCGCTTCGATTTTGATCTGATGCTCTTGCGACCGAGGGTTGCTCAGAATGAATTTCTCACTGCCGCCGTAGATGCTCTTTTCGTCTACTTCTCTCGCTCCCCTTAAATCGGCGGTACAACTGAAAGCGGACATCCGACTGGGATGAAGCAGATATTGGCTCAAGGAGGACATACTTATCCAGTTGGGTCCCAAATTTCTGTCAATATCTACCCAGGTTTCACAACTGACGGTGAATAATATCCTTGCTGACTTAGCAACGTTTCTTACGCACTGGTGAAGTACAGCTGCGTGAGAGATTTTATAGCAATCTCGGCCAGCACGAGATACATAAGCATTTGTTTGGCGCGCCACAGGGGGGTCACAACAACTTCCGTTAAACAGGTGTGTGGTACCTAAGCACCATTCGTGTGTTTCGATACGAACGGCGTAAACACGACTCACTTACCCATACCACAAAATATTTTGTCCCAAGTCGAAATAGTTTTATTTTTCACCCAAAAAAAGTATTTCACAAAGCTGTTGTAGGTTGCTCTATAAATTGTGCTTCGTACTTGACAAAGCATTAGAGTGTTCTCGTTTTTATTGAGACTAACATTATGAAATAAACTGAAAAGAGGTGAGTTTTATGCTCGTACATTTTTAATTTGTTTGGATAGAATTTTGTTATTGCGTTCATCAAAGGTCATTGTCGAAATTAAGACATTTAAATGAATCACTGGCCATTTAGTGTACTTTCACAGTTTGCCAGCTTCTGTGTGTCTTTGTTTTAACACTAAACAGAAGTAACATTCCGAAAATGAAAAACACCTATCTAGTTGTCAGTCCCTTTGCCTTTTGTATACTGAGGAAATGTTCTGTACATGCAAACACACATAATGATGTCTAGTGCGGCCCACAGCTATCGCTCGCTCTAATTAGCTCGCTGCAGTGCAGTCATTACAAGCACTGCAGGTGATAAGAAACAGTTTTTTACTCTTCGTTAATATTAGTAGTTTACACGTTTAAAAATGGTCATTTTATACGTTTACCTAATACAGACACCAGTATATACGACAAACCAAAAAGCGTCTGTATAGGTTTTCTTTTTAAATCTTGCTTTTTAAGAAAAACGACAGGTCTTGACAAACTCCGTAAATCGCAGCATTTTTAACAACACAACAATACTACTGCTCTAACTGTTAGCTTCAAGAAACAAATGATAATTGCTCTAATTAAAAATATTCAATCCAAGTTCTTTATGTCATTAGTTTAAGAGCAACAGTTTTCAATAATAAAAAAGAACGGAATCCTTGCTGATCTCCAATTCTATGAACACTTAATGCCGGTTGCGTTTGTAGCTTTGAAGACAAATACGAGGTACACGAAAAATTGTGACGACGCTCAAAGAAACGATTGCAAACTTGTACAGCTCATAATAAGAGGCTCACTTATGCAATGATAAATTTTAATGAAATACTCGGCTGTTGAAATAGAAATTCGCGCTGTAGTTCAATGTTACAGTAAACAATAGTTTGCGAATTTTCCTCTTAAGAGATGCTTTGGCTTACATCTAGGCCGAAAGGAGCGAGCTAATTAAATAAAGAGTATTTTGCTTTCCAACTGTGTAATATATCCGTTTAATTTAGTCTTGTGTCGTACAAAACAAACACTTTTTCCGAAGTAAATCGCATTTATTATTTAAGATTACAAAGGCAATATTTTATGTCTTCTCAGAATATCTTTTTTTTTTGTTCGTCTACGATAGCACAGGTTTGTTGAAGGAAAAAACGAAGTTCGAAATGTTGTAGCATTTAAAAGAGAAATGTTCTAACAGAAAATAGTTTGTAAAATACTTCTTATTTCTCCATCAACATCAGACAAAACACTGGCGAGAGATTTTGCACGAGCACTAATCATCTAAGTTTGCGAGGGAGAGAAATGACAAAAAACTGCGTTGTAACACAAAGCTTTTCAAAACAACGAAAAACATTTTTTTTTACTCTCCACTAACTTTTATCCACTTGAAAACAAATATCTTTGGGAACGTTCTTACCACAAAAATTTACCAAAAGCCTTCTTCAAGTTTGCCACTTTTAAAATTACCTGTAAATTCTTTGTTTTCTTTAAGGTGTGAATCCATCTGTTCAAAGTTCATTACAAGAAAAGGATATGTAATAAAAATACAATTCTCTCACACAATGAGTTTCGGCACATGTTTTTAAAAAGCTTTTGAAACGCGTAGAATAATACAATTGACAAAAATGTCGCTAATTAGGACACTAAGACAAGAAAAGAAAACTAGAATGTTCCATATCATTTACTTAAAACGGCAGTTCAAAACAAACTGCGACATGAATGTTACACAAACGAAGCATATCTTAAGCTGACATAATCAAAAATTTGATTACATAATTTTGAAATTTTCAATATTCTCCAGGTCTGTCGATGCTTAACATAATCAAAAAGAAAAAATACTTCAGTAATACAAAACAAAAGTTGATCCCTCGGCCAAATGGAACAATGTTCTAATCTTCCACATACCGATTTAGACAGAACACTCAAAACTCATTCTTGTTTAATCTTTAACCATGGTTTGGATAATCTATATAGACCCAAAAACTGAGGTCAACTGAGAAAGAAATTGACTCAAATAATACGAAGAAGCATGGTTTTTCTATTTTACTCCGTATTGCTCTTTCGTCTTTACTAAAGACATTTTTCATAGTTAAACACTATCGTGCAAAGTACTTGCATGTATGTTTCTGACTCATTCTCAATTACTCGCTGCGGTTGCAGAGTTCAAAAGTTTCAAAAATTGCCCTTTCAAAAATTAGTGCAACTATTTAATTGATACGGTGTTAGTTTTACAACCGAACGCCTCTCTTTAATCGAAAATAGAAGACATTTGATAAACGATAATGTGAAACAGTGAGTGTAACTGCTGAAATTAAATTCCTCAAAATAAAAAAAAGAAATGCCATGATGGTCTTTAGCTGCCGCAGTTTAATAATAAGAACACGACCTATATATAATTAGATTTGTCTATTTCTTTACGAAGGGAAAGCCGGGATGCTTGGCAAAACTGTAGGGTTGTCGCTTTTTGCTTCTGGCGGACATGCTAGATTGTAGCGAACGAGGTGTCTTTGTAGTTTTCCTGAAACTGTGCTTGGGGACATGTTTTTGAAAGGAAACAAAAAAGATATTTCTCGAATAATGAGTATTGGTACCGATTCCAACTGCAAGAATCGTCAAATAACTACACCATTGGAATTTGGTCGGGCATGTTAAAGATTTTGAGTTTATGAATTATAAGTCAAATATTACACGCGTCTCAGGGGTTTTGTTTGGAGAATTTTCTTGTTAGACCGTAGATAACAGTTTACAGATAAAATCGATCAACAACACCTTGCAGGGCTGTTGTCTCCGATTAGGAAGCAATTGTGTTCTGGGCGAAGGAAGGCCAGTATGTATGGCTCGGCGAGTATATATAGGATTTGTTATTGGTCGCCTGTTTTGTGATGTCTCCCATAAATAGGATATTTTTTGCAGACTCCGCGAATAAAATACTGCTGGGTGACATTTTGTTTTATAGTTTGTAGGTTATTGAAATTTGTTTCGTATGTTGACGTTGTTAGCCGTTTTAGACCCATGATGTTGATATGATTTAAAATGCTGTTCAAAATGCCAACTTTGTAATTCGACTCTTGGTGTGTGTTCGGCAATAACATTGAAACCATGTTTTTCATTGTGATTCTAACGTTTAAAGGCTTAACTATCAGACATGATCACGAGCGGTAATCAGACAGCTACAAATCGGTTGTTTGGAACAGCTTTTCCCCCTGAAAAGTAAAGCATGTTGATTATTCAATCTTTACTCTGAGTGGCAACCCTGAGTTTTTAAACTGAAAGTATAAATCATGCCTCAACTTGTCTCTTATGTAAGACAGTAAAAAAACGTTCGTACGTGTGGTAAATTTAAAAAAAACAACAACATCGAAACAAAATATAAGTTCGAGTAACTCTAGATGTAATACAAGAACTATAGAAATAATTTCCCGAACATGTCTTTTTGCCTTACTCGAACATCGTCGAGAATATAACTGAAACTTAATTAAAAAAATTTTATCTCAAGTTTGTTACACTAATTTAGATTTATTGTAGTTCAAATGGTTCATTTAAACTGCTCCTGCTAGCTCCAGGCTATACATCACTCTATTAAAAATGAAAAGCTTTTTCTTTGGTGAGAATAAGAAAACAACTTAAAGTATTGTTAGTTTTTATTGCTCTTAATCTATCGTTTTCTTGCACAAAATAAAGCTTGCTTTGTTCCGTTTGTTTTTCGCTCTCAAAAAGCCAGTATAATAGATGTGTTAATGAATCTTCCAATTTTTTTCTGCAAGACACAAGCATACTTTGCCCTAAAAGAGTATTTTAGCATAGCCAAATTGAACATAATGAGCGAAGATTGCCCCCTAGTTAACGAATCTTATTTTGCTACAAAAACACCTTACAAACCCTTTGGCTATATTTCATAAATGCCTTAAAATTATCCATTTTATTTGAGCCAGCTGCCGGCAGAACCTACTTAATAGTAAAAGCTTTGCTGTTTGGTTTTTCGTAAAATGTTCACGAAAACTGGAGGAAGTTTCTAATAGTATTTACGTTAGTGCATATTAGTGAGTCAAAATAAGGAGTTAAATAAAAACACCTGCCCAGCAAGTTGGTTTCATTAGCGGCAAGACGATTGAAGCAAAATGACTACGGATTAAATACGTTAGAAACGAATTTGCAAGATTCCCTTGCACAGAAAATAGTGAATCTGATCTTATTAAACCGCATGTATTTCATTTTCAAGTTCCTAAATTGTTTGAAGCAATTTCTTTCTATGATCTTTTCTCGCTGGTCGGAGATAAGAACTTATTATTAAAAACACAATTTTATTTCGCGGATGGTTATTGAGAAATTGATAACCCAACAAAGCAGTCGATCGACTCATTGTATTGCGAACTACACGTGGTTTAATGAACAGGCGCTGTTTTACACTTAAAAATGTAGTCTTTTTTTTCTTTCCTGGTAAAGGCTTGATAATCATGTGCAGAGAACTAGCTATTGACTGACCATGCTTTCAAAGTCTTACCACTGGCTTTGTCTCTCTCCAGAAAGGACACGATTAGAGAAACCCCTACAGCACTCATAAGCCTAGTTTTGAAATTAGACGATTTTATCAAACTTTGTCCAACACACCAAACAAATTTAATTTCGTATTTTAAAACAAGGACAGAACAAAGCAAATGAGATGCGTTAGAGTATCATAGTAAAGGAAAACATTTGAAATCCATTAGGCCTAATGTTTTCTACTAAAACGTGTTTAGACACATTTTAGACCTAACGGTAGCCTTCTCACATACTTTGCAGTCAGAACTTCCGATACACTTTTAATACACTCACCGCTTTTATCATTTATCATCGTTTGAACACTTCGTGATGGGTGAAACATCTGCACTCTTGTACAACAAGCCGGCTGTGCTATGACTAATTAAGCAACACCATGATTTGAAAGCCTTATCGCCGGACACCAAAGCTATTTGTCAAACCAATTTTATTCACAATTGCTGAGTCTTGTCTTTTTATAACGAAACTAACTTAGGATATAATTTATTCCAAACTTTTAGAGAACTAAAAAAGCCTTCTTAACTACTTGTAAAACGATTTAAATTCACTTCAAATAACGAATAAGATCCTTCAAAAAAACAAATTCCACATGGAGCGGGCATACGTTCATTCGACTGGGTAAAAACTATACCATCTTGTGAAACTGATTGAAAACCCCATGCAGCGGTCTTTTCATTAGCCATCGAAATACGATACATTTGCCCTTCAAGCACAAGAGGGAAAGCGGATTGTTTTTTGCCTTGAACGAAATTCGCAACCAATTGTTACTAAAGCTAGCCCGAATAAGACATGAAGGGTGTTACCAAACATATCAAAACCCGTTAACAGTTTTCTAGTAAAATTCTCCTGAAAACCGATTGGCTTGTTAAGCTTTAAGCTTGCTGTAAGTCTGCAGCTTTTCACAGGAGTTGTTTCCCGAAGGTCACATTTTAAACAGGTTGGTGTTATACGTGGCTAATTGTATTTGATAACAACAGCAAATATTTTAGATCATCTGTGCGCTATAATTCCTCTACGCGAGAGGTACTACTCCTAAACTCTCTTTCAGTCCAGCCAGTTCAGTATCAGTAATAACACCTTACTTTTCCTTACATTAAGGCACATATATACAGAACAAGACTTTTGGTACTGTAAAAATGCGAAGAATTGAACAATCATTAAGTGAGCTACTTGAGACGAAAAGCAAAAACCTCCCAAACTAGTTCAGTGAGAGGTATAGGCTTTTCTTGGGATAATTTGCATCTATGACTAAAAACGTTATCATGATGGAGTATCAACTCATGCAGTTTCAGCAAAATAAAATTAAGCCCTTCAGGATTGGGGGATGCTAAAAGCATATATATATAGAGAGAGTGAGTGGATTACAACGCTAGAAACACAGTATTCGAGTTTGAAAATTTTATAATCATTGTTATCCCCTTATTCAGCGTGGTACTTAAACACTTGCTAAAAATTTTGACATTCTGAATTGCGGTTCAGAGTCTTGAGCATGATGGAGGCGCCACAAACAGCCTGCAAAAATCAATAGTTGAGAAGCTTGGTACCGTAATGATAAGTGGAAAAACATCACATCATTTTTTGTTACCGCACCCATCACAGCACCAACGGTTGATTATTAAAGAACATTTTTGGCTATCAACTGCAACTTTAGCTGCGTCTTGTTTGGTTAGTTTTTGATTGAACTATAGATCCTCAACTTTGTTCAGCCTATAATACATTCAATGATCGGGATATTTGGTCCAATTGATTATTTTGGGGATTCAAGATGGCCGAGTGGTTAGCGCTCGCGTCTCCCACCTCTGTAGACCCGGGATCGAATCCTGGCTTTGGAAATGGGCTAAGATTTGTCGATCTTCTTCTGACTCCGAGGGTTGTTCTCCGGTTTTCCTCCCTTCACAAAATCGACTTTCACGCTAAGATCTGTGTCGTCCAAGCGATTAAACATAAGCCACTGGCTTGGGAGAATGGGCGACCACTCCCAGCGTAACGACGATAAATAAAGCTAGTTTAGTTTAATAAAAGTTAGTTTAGTTTTTCTTCTTTAGTTGACTGCAAAGGTGGATCAATTCCACGTCAAAACCCATCGCGAGATATAGAAGCACCGGGAATCTCAAAGTCACTACTTTAAAACTTTTTAGAAAAAATAAAAAAAGAAATATTGACAGCGATTGCAAAGAGGTGAAATAATGTTATTTACGTCAATATAACCACAAATATTACCTCAGGATGAATGAAGCTCAGTCTGATTTACCGCTCTACGACATAAACAAGATTTCGTGTTAGGCGATCACAAAGCCAGGTTACCTCTCACTAGAACCTAGTCTCCTGAGTCAAGACATTGCTCCTTTAAAATTTGGTGGTTGATAGCGACTTCTCCACCTGGTACATACGCATGCGTGAACTACTTTACTTCTTTTACAATACGAGTAGGAGGAAAAGATTACAGCACATAGAGTAAGTTAACCATAAAAAACTTAAAGTGGCGAAAGCAAGCGGCCCTCAACAATTTCACGTGGTCAAATATAAACATGAATCGAAGGACAACATTACGACACATAAAGTAAGACAACCATAAGAAAATATGGAAGGCGAAACAATGCCGGGCGGCCCTTTATAATGCAAACGTTTCCTCTAAACTATTAAACGTAAATAAAACTTGATAAATATTAAATATTGCCATGTAATTTTTGTTGTTATACTGGCCTGAATGGTTACCGTTAAACAATATGAATGATATTTGATAAAACCCTCTCAAAGTAGGCAAAACTGAAATCGTTCTCGTGGGAAGCTTTTGAGTGCCGGTGTAACGATCATAAATCAAGGGCAAAGCAATTTTTTCTTGTTGGAACGAATGACTAACACTCAAGACTTCAGCACTCTACCAGCTCAAGTGGCATAGGTTGGGAAAGATCAACTTTAACCGTTTCATCCAAAATACGTCAAGTGATACTCTGCTAAATTCTCCCAACTAGAACACATTCTTTTCATATTACCAGTTCAGGAGAATTTTGCTTTTCATCTTCAGAAGTTGAGCTGTATTTGATCAAAATCCGTTTTCTCATTGCAAAATTTATTGTTTTGTAAGAGAATTATTAAGAGAAGTTGGATGTTCATCAGCAGGGCAGGGATAAACGGTCTACGGTGGTTTAACGAGCCACTGCACTCGCTGGAAAACCTTGATATTATGTTTAGCCTTAGGAACTACATTTTCCCTCTTTACAACTTCATAAATAAAACCTACTTTGGAATCAAACTTTAAAAAAGTCAAGACAACTGTGTTAAAATTTATGCTGCAGTTAAAGTTGAGAATCGTTTGCATGCCCTTTACTAGCCTAACCATGCACTACACGAAATCTTTGGACAAAATAACCTGTTTTGTTTATTATCTGTACGGGTTTTTGTCTTTCCAAACGGCCAATGACGATCTTCCCTTTGGATTGTATACCATGCAGTTGCACTAACAGTAGTCGCTATCAGCTTGGTCGGTCAACCGTTTCGGTAATGAAGAGTTAAGCTATCGGAAACATTTATTTAGCTATACTTAGCTCTATTGCTGAATGAATTTAACATCCGATTCAAAACAAAACGAAAGAAACAAGGGCAATATTGTTAACCAAAAAAATGCTAATTGTCCGTTTTTCAAATTCCACTTCAAGGTTTGATAAAAGTTCTCAGCAGCCTATATAGATGGAAGCGGAGCGAAAATTGTAAAGCAAACATTTCTAAAGGAAAATCAGTTATTGAATGGGCAATTTTGTACTGGTTCAAAGGGGCGAGGAAGCATTTAGGATGCTATAATTGCCGAAGCGACAACCGCAAGACAAGCGAAGCGTAATTGTGCCTTCTCAGTCTGTTTCAGTTTTTGGCATTTGTTGCGGCAGCTTGTTTTATATTCATATATGTTAGGTTTCCGCTTAAAATCCTTAATAAAATCCTTATAAATAACTTGTTTTTCAAAATTTTAAGAAACCCTCGGTTTTATGGCAAAGACAAAGAACTCTTTGAACTGATTACTTTCCTAAGTTAATCTAAAGTTTATAGGAATTATTTTGAGTCTTTTTTTCGAGATTGCTACATATATACTTACATCTTTATTCTGTTTTTGCAAATGAAAATTTGTTGTTGAGCTTACTCATCGAGCTGAACCAAATAGTAAACAAATCTTTTTTTTGCACTATGTAAACTACATTCCTTAGTTATTGACTCTGAGAGCCATCGATTCCGAACGCACGTAGACTAGAATAGAACGAAGAGAAAGAATCACTTCTCTTGTTTAAAGATTATATAATTGCTGTGAAGTTTACATGTTACTTTGTTGAATAAATACTACAGACAACAGGATATTAGTGTCTTAAGTATTTTAGTCAACTTGGAAGTACGTAAATCAACGGATACATCTGAGCAGTACCAACTATTTCCTTTAAATTTATAAGGGCAAAAAGGCCAATGACATTCAACCGCAACTTCTTTGAAAACGTCTTGGATGAACTATTCTACTAAGCGCAGTGTGAACTATTTCATCATCTCGATTAATTATAGCAAATGTAATTGCGGTATCACTAGATAAAGACATCCGTTAAGCTCACCCTCACCTTCAAGTATTTTAACGAGGAAAAGTTTTTCAAAGATATTTATAGACGATTGTTACACAGAGTTGAAAGAAGACAACGATCCGTTAGAAGACCAACGTTATATTGAACTAATTTTTCGAATCAGTTGTTAAAAGGTTGTTTGTTTTTTTTTACCATGACTTCAACATCTCGGCAAAACTATTAACTTTTTATTTAGTTTCGTTTGTAAAAACGTAAACTATAATAAGCAAGAAGAAAAAAGTCGCTAAACTGCTTAATGTGTTAAAGTTTTTTTTTGCCTTAAGGACTACTAAAAAGAAGGCTTCCATACTTGTATTGGGTCTGTAAGTGGATACCACGTGATGCGTCTTATCCAATCAAACCGCGAAGAATGCGTGGGTGGGTTAAAAATGCTGATATTACATCTGTAGCGGATAGGTTCCCGTTCATGCACCAGTACCGCCTCCAAGTGTCAACGATCGAAGCCGGTGAGAAGAACAAGCTTATTTTTTGAATAAAACTTAAGCCTGTTTCAGTTATACCCACTTGCCATAATTCTGAAATAGAATACACTGAAGTAATGTATATGATAACTAAACTCATTTAAACGGTCTTTTTATTGTACAACACACAACTAGCTTTTACTATAAAACCGTTCAGCGCGGTGGCGAGTAAGACTAATTAGTGATCAACTTAAAAAATGATAGTTGGAAAACGTCGCCTTCGGAGTTCTTTAGAGTGATGACGTTTTGAGCGCTAGCGCTTCGGCGGAACAAATTCATTTATCAATTTACTTGCTTGGAAGAGAAGACAACGCAAAAAGTACCTTAGTAACACATTTTAAAACATGCAATTCATTGTTATAACTCGAGTGAACATATTTCTAGGTATCTGCTATCACAAGTTTAGTTAACACATGTTAACTTGTACGTACGAAGAATTTTTGGTAACTAGTTTTGACCAAAAAACGTTTAACTTTAGTTTTTAAAAAAACTAAAATTAAACGTTTTTTTGGTCAAAACTAGTAACCACTGATTACTTTACTAAAGAAAATATACTGTTCTTTGAGGAGATTTGTATGAACATATCCTTGAGCTTCGGCGGAGTTCAACTCATACAAAGTCTAGCCTGCTAAAATGCACTTTACAATGATCAAGAATACTAAGTGAAACTACTTTTTAATGGTGCTAGTAATACATTTGGATCTAATTGGACCTTGGTCTGTCTGATTGGTCGACGATTGGTTGATCGAAGGGTTGCAAACGAAAATGGTTGGATGATAGCCTTTTCAACTTGGCAGCCATGTTTGAAACAAGTTTGAAGAGAAGAACGATTCACTGAAAGGAAAACGGGCTGTTGTTCTCATTGGTTTTACAAGTAGCTTCAATAAGGCTAAGTTAATGAATATCGAGCGTTTTGACAAAAAACTCCCCTCAATCGTTCAGTGATGTCAAGTTCTTCATTTAGTTAGCTAGGTTTTGATCCATTCTAGATCTAGACTACAATACAAGGTCATGAAGATGGCTTTCACCCTCCATACCTTTGTTTGCAACCACAAAACAAAAGGACTGAATTTGATAGCTAAATTTAAGATCAACTCAAAATGATGATAGATTTTGTCTTCTTTTAGACTTCAAGTTGGTTTTTTCTTCGCTGATTATCAAGCTCAACAAAAACCGGAATTGTATAAAAGGTTTTGTAAACATGGGTTTTTAAGAGCTAAACGGTTTCTAGTGTGAAAACTATTTTTCGTTTTAGAAAATTAGACTGTTTGTTTCTAGCAATGTGTAATTGATAAAAACCCAATTTCTGGTGAGTGTTTTGGCTTTTATAATGTTTGTTATAAGAAAACGTTAAATTATTAGCATTTCTTTGCAATATGCAACACGTTTGATACCCATAATTTTGAAGGGAATTCTTTAGCGGAAATGGCGTCAAAAACAAAACAGGAGCTTGTCGTTTTTTGGTACGAGAATTTATCAAGTTTATTAACAGATCATTCCAAAGAATTACCACTCATTAAAAAACGATAAAGAGAGCTCAGTCTAATGCTATTTATATTTGAATATCGATCACGTATTTCAAGTTTATCTAGATTTTCCTTTTTGTTGTAGTTTTCAAGTTTCTCGAAAGTGTTTTCTTGCCTTGAACCGGCAGATCAACATATCATATATACCTTCGCCGCTACTATACACTAATATTTTGTGAATCCTTTCTTAAAGATCGTCTTTTTTCCTAGAAATTAGATCAGCACATTACACCTATACACAAGTTTTCCGTTGCCCTTCACTTCCTTGAATTTTTTACTCCAAAGAGTCGAACCACTTGATCCGGTAAATACGTTCTTTGTACAAACTATATTTGCTGAACTAGTTTTATAGGAATTTGCCAGCAACACGAAGTAATCATCTTGGTGAACCTTATAAAGAGCACAATACGAAATAAGCCCGTTCTAAGATTAGATAGCAATCCAACTCGGTACTAAATGTGAAAGGCAACTTATATTGACAACAACATGAATAGGCAGAGGACCATAAAACTCCCTGACTAATAGGCAGTGGGAAAAGACAAATGAAGGTATAGCTAGAACAGAAACACACAAATTGCAAATTTAGTGTTTTCACTGCAACATAACTTTGTAAACTGCCATGTTGTTGGATTTTTATTGAATAGAGCTTTATTCGCTTTATCTTTAAACGTGTTTATAGACCTCTTTCCGAATTGTGGTTGCTTGTTTGGGCAGCCAAAGATCTTTAACTGAACAGAAAAAAAGTAAAAAAATTCCTTGTGCCTGTATCTTTAGTGCATGCAGTGTAAAATGTTGTAGAAGCGATAAGAATTCACGATGTTTCGACAGCTTTTCTACCATGCATTATAGTTCGGGAATTCAATTAAAACAGCGTACAAATGAATTATTCGAAAATTGGATGCTTTCAGATTTTACATTAAAACTAGGACCCGGCTCAATTATGTGGCATTTGCGATTGCCTCGATTTCAAAAGATCCCAGCCCGTTTTGAAAAAATGTGAATAAGCATGAAATAAAATATATAAGGAATCAAGCCGCAAGGTATACAGTCCGATTTTCTTTTGAGTAACGAATTATAGTTGTTTTTTTTTTATTCTTTTCGCTCACTTAATTGTTTAGCTATCTTGTTTTGCATTTTACAAATTTTTTGCCTTGAATACTTGATTTTCACGTACTTTATTTACCATTACATGCACGCCTAGAAAAAAGAGTTTCATACACCCCTAGAATGACCCAGAAGGATATCGATAACCTTACTACCCAATTTCTAACAACAGATGTGCCGCAAAAACGTCATGTTTTTTATACGTAAATATATACCACATTGTCTTAAAAAAACCTTTATTGGTAAGGATCAAAACGATAAAAAACGACCAAGAGCTTCTGAATCACGAACTAATAAGCAACCAGTAAAATTTTTTCATTACAGACATTAATAGAAAGGGTTCGAACATAGAACCTAAAGATTTTGAGTTTCGAAGTTGAGATACTGTTTAGTTGATGCTGCTTTGAACTTACTAGTCTTTTTTAGAGGCTGGTTTATGGTAGTTTGAAACATTAAGCTATGTTTCCATCCTTAAAAGGATTTGAAAGATGTAGCTTGCAACGACAGTTATGACTTTGTGGGATCATTTAGCGCAATTTAAACTATTTCAAGTGAAGTTGAAATAGCTTAAATTGCTTTTTCTCGACTCTTCGAGTCGAGAAGAAGCTTGCCGTTTATGGACAATATAAATAACCAATTCCCGAGAGCTCCTTATTACTTTTCCTATTCATATGACTTTTATACTGATAGACTATCGGTGTTTAAACACATAACCTTATTAGAATTTGCGAATGATATAGACTAAAAGTACAACAGCACGAACACAAACTTAATAATCAAGACTCAAAAGTTTTATGTAGAAAGTTAGATCTTGCATAAGCTCTGATCCGCTTGTTAGAGTTTGAGAACCAAGAGTGGGGAAACAAGTAAATTTACGTCACTGAGTTTGTTTCAAGTAACTCACTAGTCAGAATGATTTGCCTGGTTAGATTGATGAAAAAAGCATGTTATCAGTATAATGTTTATCTGGATCAGTGTTTAACGTGTAGTGCATGTGTTAGTGTATATACAAAGAAAAAGAGAGTTTCCTCGCTTATATGCACTAACTTATCGAATGCTTTATGCTGCTTGGCTTCATCCTAAAGAACATACGTTTCTATCGTACCGATTGAAAATTGTCTAAAATCGGAAGGTCTCTAAAATCAAGCTTTAGGACTAGGATCAACAGTTTGTGTACATAAAATCTTTGTGTTGGTATATTTAACGGATACTTCAATAACTATTTTCAGTATAGAAAACTGAAGCTGAAGAAATTCGTTCTTAAAATAGAAAAGGGTCAAAAGAAACTGATGGATCTGTTGCCTTAAATGTTCTAGATACTTGCACGAATAAAAACAGTTGTTGGTCTTTGTTGGTATGTTCAACAATTTAGAGCGTATACAAAATTTCTATAGGTCCTTGACATGTCATCCTTGTCAAACGTCCGGCGCAACCTTGTCTTTTTAAAAAACTTTGTATTTTGACAGCCAAATGTAAGTTTTGACTAATATACCAGACCTGTTTAGACACAACTTATTGTTATTATTTTTCAAGATGTAAACTATTAATACGAGAGATAGTTTGGGTTATACGGTTATAGGTATATGCGTTAATGACAACAGTGCTACAGTTTAGTTGCATACTACGGTATACCACAAGCATGGCATTTCCTTGAAATGTCGGGGAACAACAAGTATCTAAGACACACGTTCTAGTTATGAAGTATGAACTAAACGTCGGCAACAGTTACCTCGTATCAACAGCAAAGGTCCTTAGAAACATGCACTTGAAAATCATACGCCATTGTAATTTTTCACCTACTTGCTCTCCCAACCTCGACTTCCAAAATCTTGCTTTTATGTTTGATGTTTTAAAGCTAAATTGCGGTGTCTTCTTAAAGGACGATTAATGTTTACGGTATATATTCGCATATACAATGCTCAGTGTAAGAATCGTCTCAATTTTTTGATCTGCATGACACGCATTGATTTCTTCTTGGGTTGTAAATTTTTACATTGCTACTAAGAAGAAAATTGAGTTAAATAAGCTCTAGTTTCTTTGATACAATGTTGAGTGGTATATTATCTGGGACAAAAAAAGAGCCGCTTTAATTAACACAGTTAAGTTTTTTTTGTTATGAAGTAAATATTTTTATTTGGACGGAGTTGCCTTTTCTTTGAAAATTGCACCCAATACTGCGCCTTTACAAAAAGAGGAATAACACATGCATGGAATGTTTTGATGATATTGATACCATCTATCATCAATGTTAGACTGTTTAGTGTATATATAAACTATCTGTTGATTTCCTTTTTCTAACAGATTGCGGTTAACCGGAATTCCGGCCGCACCCGACACTTGGGAGTATTTATCGATATAGCTTATACAGGCCCAATAGCAAGCCGAAAAAAATACGCTTTAAAATCACTTGGAACCTCATTGGAACTATATCACTTTTTCGGAAGATCGCCCGCTATCAAAAATTATTCATTACAAACACATTATTGATTGTTCTTAAATGTTTTAGAGTACTTCTCCCTGATAGAGCTGGTCTAGAAATAGTTCCCGGCCGAATGCGCTATGGATGGGTTTGAAATATCTGTTAGGAAGTGTTTATTGCTACGGAAATAGCCGTGGGTATGTTAAAATATCCTAAAACATTTTTCACCAAGCATCTGAGTAAAAACTGCGTTAGAAAGACAAAGCGCAAACTGTTTATCATACGTTGGAGGTATCCGGAGAAAACCCCAAACCTTTCCCACATTAATTGCTTAGAAGCAGTTTCGCCGAAAACAAAACACAAACTGCTGAAGACTTCTGGGACTAACAAAACAATCAAAATCTTTCATGTACAATCAAACCACATCTGATAACAAGCATAAATCAAGTGCAGACTAATCCTGGAGCATGTTGTTTTAGAAAGACTCCAACTAATCGTATTCGTAAAAATATGATATAAGTTATAACTCGGTTTATAACGAAGGCAGCCAGAAGGCGGTAATAACAGAATGCCTCACTCTTGCATCAATATAAGTTTACAATAGTTTAGTACACAAAGCAACGTACTTGCGATTTTTCTCTGTCATTCTAAGGTCGCTGATAACATTTAACTACTAAAAACTTTTTTGTGATCTTTTTGTATTCCTACGTCTCAAATATCAACCTTCTTAAGAGAAGGAAGATCTTAATCGCTTTGTAGAAACTTTATGAGTTTTGTCAGAAAACGTATACATATATACACTGTTCTCATTTCTCAACAGATTAACAAATTTTTCCTGTTAAATACTGTAAACGCAGAATTTTTCTTGTTTTCTAAACGATGTCCTTAAGTCAGTTCTTCAGTTATTCAATTCGTTAGCGATAAGAGATTTACAAATTTTGCCAAAGGAGTGTTTAGTGGACCATGCTGTATTTAGCTGCTCTCTTTAATGAAGGGGTTCTCAAAAAGTTGTTTTAAAGGCAAACAGGGGTTTGACGAAGTACGGTAAAAATGTTCAATCATATATTGTAATGCTTACTATAGACCTGTCGTTCTCAATTACCGTTCTTCATAAATAACTTTTGGCTAACTCTTAACAGCAATCTTGCATGAACTGGAATCTATGCAAGTTTAATGTCGTGTAATGTTAGTTTACCCTGAAGTTTAGTGCTAGTTTACCAACGACTGTAACAGTTTTCAATTTGCAGAAGCTGCTACTCAATTATTTTATTGTTTTAAGTGTTAAAGATTAATTCTGTAGCCCGGAGTATTAAAAGGTGTCCCTGATCAAATAGAAAGACCGACAAAAGACAAGGCCCTACAGGTAACTGAAGAAATAATATGTAAAAGTAAATGGTTAAGTTAACTTTATTCAATGCGGCGTTAATTGAAGATCAATATACACTTGGAAAAATGGGCTTTCAGATATTTTGCCCTAGGAACTTATAGATGATAAAGTGTCCTATAGCTCAAGATATGGTGATGAATTTAATTTCGTTTTCTTTTTAACTATTAACCATAGAATGTACAAATTCTTCCATAAATTGTTAACCTCAGAAAGGAAATTGCCCAGTGTCCGAACACTTACTCTGGAAAATAACTGCCTCCTTGGCAATAGAATTAATCATTTGAAAAACATTTAACTTTCTTTAAGCCATAAATATCTTTCGTCAAAAAAATGTAACGAATGCATAGCTTTGTTAACTGGACAATTCTTATATATATAACCTAGAAAACGCGCATAGTAGAATAAAACTCAGAGCGCTTTTTTCGAGGAAGCCACCGTCGGGTCACCAATATTGAATAAAGTATGCATGCACAGTATATGGAAATTATCCTGTTTTTCTGATATTTAAGATGACGAAGAGCAAATTTGTTCCATGAATGAAAAAGCGGCTTGCTTGGTTTTCAAATGGATGTATTTAAGTTGTGTTCACTTTTCTGTGGGAAAACACTTTTGAGCCTTCCAGCAGATGTAATCCAAACAACTAAATGCTTGCAAAGTAAGCTTTAATTTGTTCAGATAACAAAAGACTAAAAGTTTAGTTTTACGAGTTCTCGACTTGTTGCAAACTCTTTTCCCCGCTTTTTATAATGGTATGAAAGAATGTCCAGAATTGGTTGGTTGTGGTTGGCAGTTTTGTTTGGTCTTCGGTTATGATATTTTAATTTCGGATGCTGTTTCAGCCAAAACAACTCCACTGTCTCGTTGTTCGATATTGGACTCTCTAAGTAGAGGATTATTTTTAGCTCCAAGTGTTCTCGGTTTTAGTTCTCAGAGTTATTTTTGGAAGGCATGCATCAGATTTGTCACGTTCAGTGCTCACACCGAACTTTGCCCACTTCGGGGATCGAAAGAAGTATGTTTATACATCTTAACCTTCCTTTTTGTTTAGTTTGATTTAGAGTCTCAAGGACAAACTCAGAGAACGGTTGCCTATTCTCAAAAACATTTCCTGGCAGTGCAAAACAACTCAACCTCATTCCAGACGGTTTTAAAACGATTCGAAAGCAATATAAGCCAAATCAAGATATTTGTGAGAAAAAAGCATTTAGTTCGAATTAGGCATAAGAAAGATGCATTAAGGTATAAGGACAAAATGCTGTTTGTGCGTTTCGTAAAATAAGTTTTAGTGGCCTGTAACATAGATACTTCCATGCAGTTTCCAATACTTGGGCTTTAATCAAGGATTTTAAGTTTTAAGTATGAATGTTTCTTTTAATTTTCCTCTTTCGCCGTACCGTTTCTTAGCAAACTGCTTTACAACTCAAAGGGACGTTTTAAAGCAACTTCAGTAGGAATTTTTCTACAGTAGAAAACTGCAACCAATTTTCTTGAATTATTTATGATGATATAGATCATTTAGTCACCTTGCAGAGTAATGCTAAGTTATGTAACTTCACGCTAGTAAAAATCAAAATAAAATTTTCAAAACTAATAATTTCAAGTTAACTACAAAAAATTTTCAGTACTCAAAAATTAATATTCCAGTATCAAGAATTGTAGATGTAATGAACAACCTTATCGAAAGCAAAATCTTGGTGAAAAATCACTTGCACACTCAAAATAAATATTTATTACTTTGTTAAGAATAAAGATAAATCTTAATCCTTATATATAAGTAAAAACACCCTGTTAGTTAAAGGATCATTTTACAACGCACTGGCACTACACTGAACAACAAAACAACTAACCAACCTCTTGTAATCCTGCGGGAGTGTTAGTCTCTGCTCTTCTAAGAGGGAATTGAGACTAACTATTCACTTGGAAGCAAACGATGTAGCTTTGGAATTTCATTTATTGACTGAAACTGAGATTTTTTTGTAAAGGCGCTACACTGATTTCTGATTGTTGAATCTTTCATAGAATTTAGATGGTAAGATGCTAAGGCCCTTATCTGAACCATTATAATGTCAGTTTGTGATTAACTGGGAGAGGAAAAATTGGTTACTGGACATGCAAATTCTAGTAATAATTCAATACTTGCAAAGTATGAGCAAATGGATCATTAGGGACAGCTTGGTTTGTTTAGGTTGTACTAAATATTGAGCTTCACAGAGCTTTTCTTTACAAGTTCCTCAACGCCTTAGTTCCAAATTTAAACTATATAGAGTTTTTAGTCCCCCAAAGTGGAATACACAGTCTGTGTCGCATATCTATCATAACAGAGAATTGAATGAAAAAACAGTCTCTTTTTAAGGATTTACTTTATTTAATGAATCATTAGCTGTTTTCCTTTTATAGAATGTAGCTATGAATTCTGAATTTATAAAACAATGATAAACGTTTTGTGGTCTCGCTGCTGGTTTTCCGTTCTTTCAGTTTAACACGTACCAAAAGACAAATTGCAGCTCTAAATGTATAACAAAAAGAAGGACTATTTGTGCGTTTTAGGGTACTTATATGGAAATGCAATAAATTCAACAGTAACGCAGACACAGCTTTTTAAACCGTCAGTTGACTCATTTTTATTCTTGTTTATTTTCATTAATCTCACATGTTTCGAAATACAGTTACTGTTTTCTTATGCGAGCTCAGTGTTTTGATGTCGCAAGTTTCTATTTGAAACGGCTTTGGGATTGATTTGTTGTTTTATTGAGAAGAGCCAGTGTATTGTCTTTGTAATTTTGATTTGGATGTTAACAATTAATTGAGTAGGAGAAACAATGTTTCTTTCAGAGAGTTTACAAAAATTAAAATCTTTTGACAGAGTTTGGATGAACTTGTTTCAGCAGTTTAAAAGTCTGTTGTTGTCAAATTGTTGAATCAAACAAATGACAGCTGGAAGTATTGATAACAATTTATAAGATATTTTCAATTCTATCATGTTGCTGGAATCTTTGACTCATAAAATTACAACCCTTATTGAGTCAAGGTCATTTGTACCCAACCGTATTATAAACTTCACAAAGCACTGCATGATATCTAAACCAAAGAAAATAGTTTGTGTTAAATCTAGAAGAAACAAGAAACAAAGGGGTGGTGAGCAGAACAACTAACTACCTTGTAGGGGTTTCTTTGTCACGCGGCGGCATTTATTCCTTCCCGCCCTTAGCACGTTTGTGGCCTTTATGTTAGCCAAGTTATAGTTTACGCATAGTCGATATCTATTGTACAAGAATGAACCTAACGAAATCTCAATACCGGCTGGAAACCATGTTTTGTGTTATATCGCTGTTTAATCCTATTCCAGCCCTACCGCAGGCCAATACAACTGGCTATATTTTGAAGGCTGTATTGCCCACCTGAAATTTCAGTGTGGACTCCGTAACTAACTAAGCCCGATCACTATACTATTAAACCCATTAAATAATTACGTCAACCGTCGCATATTGTTTAACTAAAGAGGCCAAAATTTATCAACTTAAGCGCTGTATTTGTGTACTTCCTTTTCTTGTGACCATATTAGCGATATCGAAAATATCGTCTAAATGTTATCGGTCGAGTTTGTGTGTTTATAGTTCGAAGCGAGTATACATCTAATCACACATCTGTTTTGCAAGGTCCGCGACTCCCTGCCATGCTTAATGAATGTGTTGAGTTTTAAGTGAAAGCCAGTCAACCTTTACTGCGTGTTTTAGCCTTCGGCGATTTAATTGTTAATCAGTTCCCACGTTTACCTACTCTTGTCAAACACTTATTAAGACGAAGGGCATTAGTGGAGCTCATTTGTTCTCGCCTTCATATCGAGTGCTCTTCTCCCTCCGTTACAGTCGACCAGCCGAGATGTATTCTGCTTTTACAAACATGTACTTACCACCACCAGCACATCAAGCGTACAATTCAAACAGCTCAAGTTTGTTCAAGTACTCTAACATGGATGGAGAAAAGGATTATAAGTACTTACCAAAAGGGTACGAGAGAAGAACCAAAGTTGAGATAGTCAAAGAAAAAGTAAGAGACGACACAAAGGAACTGCGTGGAGATCTTGGCAATGAACAGGTTGTTCTAAAGGACAACTTCTCGAGTGCGAGTACAACTGAAAGCGACGGGGACACCGAAACTAAAGAAGGGAGAAACACTTCCGAGACTTTTGTAGCTGTGATTGCTCAGTCGATTCTAAGCGTGCCCACAAAGAGAATGACTCTGAGCTCCATTTACAGCTACATTGCCAAGCATTACCCACACTTCGACAAAGAGAAAGGAGCAGGTTGGCGAAACAGTGTTCGCCACAATTTATCTAGCAACGATTGCTTCGTCAAAGCCAGTCGGGCAGAAAATGGTAAGGGCCACTATTGGATGATACATCCGAAGGATCTACCTGAATTTTCCAAAGGAAACTTTCGTAGACCAAGAAAGCCTCGTCGACCCCGCTGTACACACACCTCTCTTGGATGTTCCACAGAAAAGACAATCTACGGCTCTCCATTATCAGGGAGCTACCCGCCTCCTCCCTATACCGCCAAAGCGTATGATTTGGAATACCCATCTCTCCCTTACGTCCCTCCAGAGATGTATTCAGTGCAGTACACCATGCCTACTCGATACGAATGCTTTTCACGAGAGGACACACGGGCAGGAATTCCAACGTTACACAGTTTTACCAGCCCTACGTCGTTTGGTATATCCTGGCAGACTCAAGACGATTCTGCATTCAAGAGTCTCCCTCCCAGTGCCTACCACCCCTCTGTTCGGTATCCATGCCTGTTTATTCCTCCTGTTAGTTCGGCAGGCAGTCACGAAAGACAGCTATCGCAGTATGACAATAGGAACATTAAAATGGACTAACGTTCGCATTGAAGCTGGATGAAAAGCTGTCTTAAGTTATTTGTCACTTTAACAAAAAAACTTGAACGCGAGCATACCCTAAGGTGTTAGGCAACTCAACAACAAAATAATGTGTTTGTTTAGCAGCTATGTGCGTTATACTTATGCAACTTTGCACAGTTTATTTAAATAACCTTAAATAATCCAGAGGAAAATGGATACTTTTCAGATGTTAAGATTTGAAGTTTACGGTTTGCCTGTTGAAAAATCTATGTTTACATTTGTTAGCTAATTAGAAGATTTTTATTGTTTTATGATTAACATTAGTATCTAGTCGACGTCGTTGTTTCATACTTAAATGTACAAAATACGTTGGCAATCGCTATGCCTTATGAACCAGATATTAAGAGACATTGGCATTGGTCTTCCATGCGCCTTAAACAGAATTGTTCTACTGTATTATTTTGTCTGAAAAATATTTTAAGAACACTTTAATAACATAAATAAATGGATGAAAAGCTGTTTCATGGTCGTATTACTAACTTTAACCTGAATTAGCCTCCAACTTCAGTGGCAGGGTAAATACCTATACTTTTCACGTACAAGATTCCAAGATTTTAGCGCTTCGAAACAAGCAATGAACGTCCGTTAAGACTAAAGTTTTCAGTTTCATACACAGCCATCGCGTGAATATTGTGTTCTAGAATATGCTAATATGATGTAAATAGCTGCTTCAGGCTAAATCTGGACACGAGTTCGAAATTCCAAACCAATTCTTGAAGCTGTGAAAAGGATTAAAAAGCCTAACTCGCTTGCAAAACCTGGTAATGCTATTGCGGAAAAAGAACAGAGTACCTTTGTTTTTACGCTTTCGAAACTTGTAAGACGCATAGTTTTTGTTGATTCACCACTATCTAAGAAACGGAACTTCGGTTTGCGTCAGTTATTTCCATATACGGTATCCAAAGACTTAGAGTGAAACGCATTCATTAAGTTTGTTTGCTGATAACTTGATAAATAGCCACTGATACTTTTCATTAGACGGTAAGTAGCAATAACACTCGGTCCAACTGACAAAACGACTTAGATTGTAAACTAAGTTTAAGTACATATGAAGCAAATATGTTTGTTTTTAGAATTCTAAGTGAGTTTGCCAGTCATGCATAAGATTTAAAAATAGCTTGTTTAATCACTCGACCAGCACAGGCGCTCTTTGAACACTTCGCGTGTTAAACAGTTCGACTGATTTCAGTTCATTGCTAACTTCGTCGCGTTAAGAGGGTTGTAAACTTTATATAAAGTGTTTATGTGTTTACAGAATTGCCCTGAATATGTGACACCCTTCGTGTTATCACTGTGTTCTGTTTAAAAGCAATTAACAATGTTACTTGTCATACAATGGCACAAATGCTTGCGATAAACAGAACATTCACGCGTTGTTGTTGCCTTTGACATTATCATGATAATTTCGCCAGAACTCATAGAAAAGCCTTCCGGTAAATGCCTTACTTTGTAAATGACTTGCGGTGGCAGTTAATTTAAAAACCAACAAACCATTTTAAATTGTTTATGTTTTATTCATTTGGTTTGTTCAGGAATAGATTAGATTTGGAACGATTAGATTTGGAACTCACAAATTTAGCTAGTCCGACATAAAGTTTAGAGGAAGGTAGGTATGGCTGTTTCTAGGAAGAATAAGTTAGCACACTGTCTAGCACATGAACAAGTTGTTAGCGCCGTTATTTTTGTCTGTTTGTGGGAGCTGCTTCGGCATGCGCAGTGTCACTAGTGCTCATTTCACGGTCGTGCGTACGCCGTCAATTACCTGCTTCTTTTCGGCAAACAAAAGAAACATAAACAAAATTTTGTTTTTGTTTTAAGCAAAACCGAAAAGACCAACAGTTTTCCGGTTAATAAACCTTAGTACGAATAAATACAGCTCCATAAATTATAAAGCTTTTTCAGTGTTTGGCCATGCATCCATTGCAATAAATCACAAAACAACTGATTTTCTAAACCTCGGCGGGGAAGCTTGATTATTGATCGATAACAATGTTGTAATTGATGTTGATAAATCCCTATTATGAACTCTCTTAGTTTATCTAAACGAAAAGAGATAAATTAGACGGTCGACGTTCT
The DNA here is from genome assembly GCA_026413305.1 of Hydrozoanthus tunicans. Taxonomy (NCBI): domain Eukaryota; kingdom Metazoa; phylum Cnidaria; class Anthozoa; order Zoantharia; family Hydrozoanthidae; genus Hydrozoanthus; species Hydrozoanthus tunicans. The sequence continues at coordinate 8,368 of JAOBAT010056323.1, read as the reverse complement.
GTTTGGTCCGTTTTTTGTTAGCCAAAGGCGAGACTCGGACATGTTTAACTGTATAGTATCAACAAAAACAACAGTGCCACATGTTCTTGCACATTATTTTTCCGATCCGTCGTCGAACTTCACTATACATAGTCCAAAAATGATTTTGTTAGTTTTCAAACTAGGAACTAAGATGGCACCTTTTGAAAACCGAGTAGCAGGGTTGCGTGATATCGGGGTCTAGCGTTTTCTTCAAAGCAGTAAATCTATAGATATGAAGCCGTGACCCGTAACCTTTAAAAAACGTCATTTTTTGAAAACAATGTAACTTGTCTTTCCATTATACGCAGCATATCAGAAAAGAAGGAATAAAAAAAACCCTTTTTTAGTTACTGAGTAAATAAATCTAATGTATAACTTTTTCATGTTCGCTGTTTGTGTTTATGGAATAAATATTTGGTGCATCAAAAATATGTGTATGTCTTTGTTGCAGCCCAGGTGGGCTTCCTTTTTGTTCACTTTGCTTTTGTAAGAGTTTTGCTGTAGTAAGATTTCTATCCCACAAAAACAGCATTGCACTTTTGGATCTGTGTGTAAGATATCAAGAAACTATATCTGTTGCCAAGTTATCAATAGTTGTGGAACACTTTACTGTAATGAAGTATATGTTCTTACTAAGTTTAGAGCCTTTATGTTGAAGACTAACCTGAATGTTTGTTAGCGACAACAGCTCTTGTTCTCATAAACAATTACTGTATCCCGCAGTCTTCAAACAATGAAGAAAACTTTATGATTGCATTATTCACTGTATAGGCAAAAGAGCTTGAAGGCATCTCCTTTCAACTTGACTTAGAAAAGATAGGATTCTACAAAATCTGTAAGTTCTAGAGTTCATGGGTTGCATCACTAAAGTTATGTTAACGCTATGTTAGTTCTTATTTCTATGGTTATAGTTGATGCCACAAGGTTGAGATTTAGAACCAAGGTCATTCAGAAAACTATTGAAACCAGCATTGTTAGTGCTAGTGAAATAGCAGCATGTGGTGGTTGCCCTTCTAACAGAGGGCGTGAGAACAGATTCCTCTCAGTTATCCACGTGTTGGTTCTTGATTTATTTACTCAAGTAAAGAGGCAAATAAAGGACCTGCTCACTAAAACTCAAAAATATCAAATCCTTACACTGCTGTGTAAAACGAAACGGACTTTGCAACTAATGTTTCTGACATCATCGTGTGTTCCTATCAAGAAAGTTAAAGCATCTATTGTGTTATCATGTGCTTTCATCGAAGACGGATTGGTAAACTATAACAGTATGGGTTCTTTCCAGTTCTTGGCCTAAATAATACCACTTCCGAGTGGTGGCTTATTCGTTGTGTGTCCACAATCATTACCAACTGTGACTTAAAAATAAACTCGTTTTTGTCGCATGGCAACAATGGGGTCGCTGCAACATAATGTAGATTCACAGAGCTAAAAAAATAAGGTTCTGATTCTGCGATACATCAATTTTACTACTTGTATCAACATAGGAAACGTATTTACCTATTTGACAAAACTTAATAATTCATGAAACTTCCATAAGATATTCCTAGCCTTATTACCACGAGGGCTTTGAATGTTACTGCCAGGAAGGATCACTGCATTTACTTTTGTCAAAAAATAGTTCTTGTATATTTGAATTTCGACATTCTTTCTAACACTCATGTATTACTTCTTTATAATGTTAGTGTTCTTTAATAGCTCCTCCCTGTTCTGCCTTTTTTAATTTCATATAGCATTAACAGAAAGAATGTACTCCATTATTTGCTGGCGAGCGTCTGTTGGTTAGCTTGTTGAAACGTTTTTTGCTTTATTTCACAAAATCTGATGTTGTTCGTTCTAAAACATTTTCATTACAAGTGTATGATAACCTGAGGCTTGCTTTATGAATAGGCATCAGCGTCTTCTTTGCTGCTTTGGTAATGGTCATTTTGGACAGCTACAAACTGTGTGAGAACTATCAAGGACTTCCTTGAAAAGCATCTTAAAATCTGTTTCATCCTGTCATTGAAGGTTACCCCTAATAAAGAGCTTAGGTTTTGTGGTAAAAGTTCTTTGAGAGGGAGGGAGGAGAGGGGGGGGGGGGGGTGCAGTTGACATCCCTTCTAACGCCACTGATCCATACAGAGTGTATGCACCTTGGAGAACTGAATATCAAGAGACGCGTCTTGACTTAAGCTTAAATCAAACATTTTTCGAGAACCGAAGACGGCGGTTTGAGCCCATAATCTTCTCAGTAAACTCTTAGCCGCTGGATTACAGGGACTCTGGGATTTCCAGCTTTATTGGTTTAATTCTCCCAACCAGAACCCATACTTTTTAAGCAACAAATTTGGGAGAATTTTACTTTTCATCTTCAGTTCGTTTGCTTTGAACCAACGATCTTTTCAGTAAGTTGTTACCCGGTGGACTATAATAATAATAATAATAATAATAATAATAATGAAGCTTATATAGCGCTCGTTTTGGAGTTCAGAGCGCTTTACAATTGTTTGACTAATTTAAGTAAGTGTAACATGAATGCCTATGTTAATATTAGTAATTGAGATAGATGCCTATCTACGGTAATATTAATAGTAATAATAATTAAAAAGACTAATTTGAATAATGGAACTAATAACTAATAATTACAATAACTATAAACAACGGTGAGATAAAAAGAAAATAATTAGACTATATATTAAAGACTTGATTAAACAGATGAGTTTTTAGCTTTGATTTGAAAATGGCTGTAGATGACACATTTCGAACATCGTCCGGGAGCTTGTTCCAAAGATAGGATAGACTACAGGAATTCTTTGGGAGTTCCAGTAATTGTTTAAAATCTCCTAACTAGGGCCCGTACCTTTTAATTAACAAGTTTGGGAGAATTTTACTATTCGGCATCTTCAGTCGTTTTCTTTTTTCATCAATTTTCTTTTATTTTTACCAAACTTTTCATTTTGTTTATTTTATGTAAGGAGAAGTTTAAGTTCATACCTGCTTGGGACCGTTAAAGGTTTAACTTGATATTTGTATATATGGCGTAACTGATGTAATGAGAAACTGTCAATATATTATATTTCAGATGCATTTTTGTTAATGCAGTTTTTCTGAAAATTTTTCTCAAAGGCTAACCCATTTTAGCTATTGAAAGAGCAAATGATAAAGTCCTTATAAAACATAAAATTCTACAAACTTCCATTTCAAATTTTTTGAAAGAAATGTTGCTCTAAATTTTTTTGACATTCAAAACTGAACCAGTATTGCTTTATTTAATCCAAATGTGAAAAAATTCCTTCTCTCCTAGTCGTAGTGTTTAAGTAAATCTACTTTTTCTACCGTCTACTATGATTTACAGTTGTATTGACAGTAAAGTTAAGTAGCTATGCTTGTAGCGTTGCAAGTGTGCTGAACAAAAAATACTGATTTTACTTATTGTGAAAACCAAGAATTCATAAGACCCATTCTTTTTGGGCTTTCTCATCGCCTGATTACGCATTGTCTTAGTTTAACTCATTGTAATGTTTACTGTGTTACAAAATAATAAACAAAAAACAAAATAAATATATTTACAGGCTCATGCTGTTTGTAGGGTGATTTCCTTTATAAAAAAACCTCGAGTTTGTGAAATGTAGATAAATACAGTATAGCTGTTTGAAAAAAGCTCGGAGAGAAATTTTGCAAATTTGGGTATTTCTCTAATTGTTTTGTTTTTCAGTCTCAATTATGCTAAAACGTTGGGTTTTTTGATTATTTAACTAAAGGAAGGGTATTTTAATAAAAGACTACAGGTCCGACGGAACAAAGTTTAGAGTGGGGGTGGGGAGTAATCTACCAGGATGATCCGGGAACGTGCTTCGACTGGAAAATCATGAAAATAAAGCCCCTAAATCATGTTTACTTGCTTTTAGGGCTAATTTTTAAGAGGTTCCGTTGTGGAGATCGGTCATGATCGTGTCGAAAAATCACTAAAATTTGTGTTGCCGATCACTGTTTTACCAAAAAGTTATCGAAATTTTTACAAGGATAAGAAAACAATTTCGAATTCACCACACTTCCTACTTTAAGGTTTTGACAGGTTTAAGAAATGGAGCTGGTTCATTTGAGTCCGTTGCTTAGGGTGTGAGTAAATTGAACTTTTGAGAGAAAATAGATGGAATGCAAAGTTTGTCCAAAATTGAACAAAAACTGAATTTGCAACTCAGCCTTTTGTTAGCAATATTGAATATCATTAGGATGGTGTTCTAGGCCATTCATTTTAACCAGTATTCTTGGGTCTGTTGTGAAGGAACTAATAAATAACTTCTGAAATCAGTTTTATAAATATTCAACTTGAAAAATATCAGTTTCACTGACTTTTAAGGCGGGAGTACACCCAAACTTTTGTTGGATAGTAAGGAAATTGAAAAAGATATTTGAATGAGAAGAAAATTGAGTAAAGCAAATCATCTCTCCTGGCGAGGAACTAGTACAGCTTTGGTTTGAGAACGGTTTGGCGAATATACATCAAATATTAATTCCAAAATTAACTTTTAAACTTCCCAAAAATCACCAAATTCAAAATTCTTTTCAAATTCACCAATCTTCATTAAAAAAAAAACAACACAACTTACTGTATAACTCATCCAAAAAATCTAAAAATATTCAAGCTGATTCTTCTTCATTCCATCTATTATAAGCGATGGGATTTTGTAGATTCAGATCATGGACGGAGATATCGTAACATGAGAAAAAGCCGCCATAAAGCACGTTTTGGGTGTACCCGGGCCTTAAGACAACTTTCTCAGAGGTTTTAGATATGACAGTCCATTCCACGGACATGTATGGCATGCATCAGTCCTTCCCAGAATATAATTCCCTTGGACGGTGAGACTATAAAACCAACCACGGTAATGATATATTTGCCAAGTTTAGGGTCGCGTAAAGACTTACAAACAACCTTGGAGAACCTACGGGTTTTGTAAGAAAGGGGTTTCACTGGTTCCAGATTCTAAAATGTTTTCATTTATCGACCAACAGAACAAAATATTCCACTTTGTTGCTTTTGAACAATATTCATGTATGATGGAAAAGGAGTTTTTGTTTTTAGCCTAAAAAGAATAATTTTAGATTCCTGACAGCCTGATCGTAAAAGGGCGTAAAGTTGTTGAAATGGCATGTTTAATATTTATCTATTAGATATTTGCTCATGTTCTTCCCCCGTATGTTCTTGTATATCTGTTTTTCCTGCTGTCGCGGCATTTTAGCTATACAACCAAGGGAATTAGCAACTAAATGCCGAAATACGAGCGACTAACTTATTTGAGATAAAACCCATTGAAGAAAAATAAAATCTGTTAGCTTGCACATCTTGGACTGTCAAGTACAACAATTAAGCAACTCAACATTCTTATTAACTAAATTGAAAACCAATCAAGCGAGCGGTTAAGACTTAGATTGCTGGAAATTAATTTTGACAGCTCATAGATCTTTTCTACCGCCTCTTTGTTTGCCGAGGCTCTAAAAACTAGATTAATTTTAAATCTCCAAGTTTGACAGATGTATGGTTCACTTTAATACCTCAAGCTTCTTACTTCCGACAATTTACGAAAAAAATTAGCTAGATGTTTTTGTTGTGTTTCTAGCAACTTACCTTTTAATTAACTAAAAGACAGAACTTTTGGAAATATTGTAAGGGGCGTTTCGTTTAAGTTTTATTAGAACAAATCAAAATTGAACCTAAATCACACTGGACGGATATTATATTATCTTTATCATTGATGCCCCTGTGTAGGAAATCCTAATTTAGCAAAATTAAATAGAATTAATGGCTTGTTTTAAATCCTACAGACACAGCTCCGTGAAATACGAAATTTTAGACATTAAACGACTTAAAAGAAGTAAAAACGCCTCACAAAAATCCTGACTCATCAATTGTGATTAAAGACAATGTTTCTTTTTTGTTATTTATGTAACCTTCAATTAGAGTTATGTTATTACCGCTGATATGAATAGGAACTAGCTGTTAAGTTGAGCTTAGGACTATCCAAAGTGCTCTAGAAGAAAATATCCGAACACGTTGAAACAGAAATAAGAATATTGCTTTGATTACAACTGACAAGTAAAACGAACTCGTCGTCCAACTCCAGTATTTCTTTGCATAATTGTTTCACTATTCGTCTTAAACCGGCCAAATTTAGCTTAGAATTATCGACAAAAATTTAATTATGATGTCTTTGATTCTAAAGTAGCTAATCTTGTGTGTTTGTCGTTCTGGCGTTTTCATTGTCTACTGTACAATTTCTATGTAAAGTATAAAAAAATATAATTCCTCGGACCGTGAGATCATATATGGTTCATAATCGATATCGGTTTGTCAAATTACAACTAGAAGATTTTTTTTACGATGTTTTACTCCGTGGGTTTGTTAAGAATTAAGAATCAAACTATTTTCTTTGATGGCTCTGTACTTGAAGATGACCGTATTCGGTGACTTCATGTTATTTGACTAAATATTCGTCTTTTTCTTCAACCCTTTTCCTCTCTACAGTTTGTAAATTAACTAAGTTATCCAACAAAGAGCCAAGAATGTGATATCCATAAAACGCAAGAACTAGACAGGACAAGATATTAACCGAGGCAGTATTAGTTGCCGTGCAAGCAGCAAGGCGCGTGCAATTTCTAAGGGGGTCCGGAGGCATGCTTCCCCGGAAATGTTTTGAAATTTTAACGCTAGAACCCCTTAGAAAGCACCAAATATATAGAAAATCCAGATATAGAAGCCGTTTTTTACACGAACAGCTCGTTAGGACAGAAATAAGCTGAAACAAAAAGCCATGAGGGAAAATTTATTTAGAGTCACAAACATTTCCAACTAACACGGAATTCTACGATTTAGTAACTCCTAAATAATGAACACACAATTCTCACTACTTTGAAATACATCGCTGGTTGTCGATATAGAACCTCAGAGATTGAAAAATGGCAGTAAAGCTCATGTAAATGAGACAGCTCTGTCTTTGAAATTGGCTGCGTTTTTAGATATTTACTTTTGAAACCGTTTTAAGTAATCTTACGCGATGCTTTTTTTTTTTCTAAAAAATCCTTTTCAACGTGGTTTTAGCTAAACGAAAGTTTTTCGCTCGCGTGGAAACTGAAACGAAATTCTAATTGCATAAATTCTACTGTTATATATGTTAGACGTTGAAAATCGCATAAGAATTTTTAAGCTTGTAATTTTTCAATAATCTTTCTCGACATTTTGCCTGGGCTTTGGGTTTCTTTTCTTTATTTATAGCTCGACAGTTTTTAGATGGAGATTTATCCAGTCTGTCTTTTTTTAGAAATTTACAAAAAATACTCTTGCTTTAAATTCACGTTAAATTTTGTAATTAACCGTGTTTGGCAGCCATGGAGCAATTTTTCCCGATAACAATTTTCACAGCTCCGTAATTTACCTGACACAATTTTGAATTTGATTATTTTCGAAACGCCGTTATCCTACAAGTAAGTAGAAAAAGCGAAAATATACTAAGAATTGTAGACCGATAGCCACACCTGCTCGAACACAATCTCTAAATTCAAAACAATCAAAATTTTTTCATAAGTGAATAGATTTTCATTAAGTTTTTCAGCGTCAATTTAAATAGTGGATCGAGGTTATAGCATGCAAATAAAGGCCTGATAACGAAATTTACAGCAATAACTAAAAATTAGATCAACGATCAACTTTCAATGATAGCTAATATTTGATTGACGATAGTTAAACGCCGTAAAAGAAAAAAACCCCAATATTTTCTATTTTTACTTCCATGTTTGGGTTCGTGGAAGCTTCGATCGGTACAAAAGAAGCAAACTTGCAGACCTCTATTAAGCCATTTATTTCTTAGAAAAATATGATATAAATCAATGATCTTTGGAAAAACTAAGATTCCAATCAAATCGAAAGCGTTTCATCTTTTTAAAAGCAAAAATCTATCCATTATTTGTCTGTTTAATCACTGAAACATAATGTGTTGGTCTGCACAAACAGATCGAGGCTCCAAATCAAGTCCATCCTTCTAAGTAAAGACTAATTTACACGGAATTATTTTTCTTGTTGTTTCTTTTTGTGATAAGTTGCAACTGTATATCTTAGTACGTACTAGAGGTAAATCGATGCTTTTTTTAAAAAAATATTGTTTCTCTTTTTTGTTGTGGTGAGGTTGAGTTGGTGAGGAGTTCTCGGTTGGTTGGCAGGGAAAACGGACTTTACAACAACAACAACATTTATTTTTGAACTTCAGTTTACATGGTAGACACTATATTTATAAATGATACAGAGTGTAAGTGCTGGCCTCCTGTGATAACCATAAGGGCTAGTTGAACAGGTGGCCATTACAGATGAAAA